>JAMZAV010001177.1:0-187022 GCA_024449915.1 Sweltsa coloradensis
GATAAAGAATAATAATCTAACTAGCGCTTTGTATTGAACCCAAAACCGTGGCAGGTCTAGGTTTAGATATTTCAAAGGTCCTCTCCAATTTTCATCAAGATCACATAATTATGCCGTTTGCCTGATAGAGCGCGAAAAAACAAAAAAAATACTCGAGCAATTTTTTTCTTTCTTTTTGGGGTGTTAAATTGAAGTCTTCGTTTCGCTCATCAAAAAAAATATATATCCTGCAACGTATGTAGTGGTCAAAAATCGAAATCCTTAACGCCTCCCTTTGGAGTATTGGATAACGTAACGGCTTCTGTGGAACAGGTCGCGGGTTGAAAACAGGCTCAATTTTAAATTTAGACATAATTTTTCACGATTCTGGGCCATGCCTCGCTCTATCTTGGAACGAGAAATGTGGTGAACAGGCCTACATATTAACTGATATTATTTTTAAGGCGTGGGTTAAAGTGACACCTCAAGAAGAGCCGCAGCTTTACCCACGTTCTGACGATATGCATAATTCTTATGGATATGCATGAGTCCGCCCGTTCTATCCAGACGCAACTTTGCGACGGTAAGTATTTGTGCATGAGACAGTGTATACTGTATGGGCAGCGTAGTTGAAAATACTGCAAGTTTTATAGAATTGAAATAACTATTCAAATACCTCGTCTACATTCATGATTCTTCCTTTGTAAATCAGTTTTTATAACAATACGATACATTAATACTAGGGAAACGCCAAAGTCGTTGATGAACGAGTGAGTGAGCCATGTGTTGAGTACCCGGTAACATTCCTTTTCTTCCCCCTACCTTAGGCCTCCCTAGCCTATATCATAGACTAGAGTGGAGCATTATGGCCTAACATTGAAGCACTCTTTCCCTTTATTATGTATACCAATATAACTAGGAAGCATCGCTTACGCTTCTTCAGGCGCGTTGTTGGATGAGCGTAATTGGTGCATTGAGCTGCCATGTGTTATGCGAATTTACTGTTGTTCTGTGAAAAAATCATTACTAAGTCGAAGAATCTTTTAAATTAAATTAAATTAAATTAAAAATTAACTAATTTTTTTTCATTAATCGTAATTTTAAAAAAAAACAAAAATCAGAAAATTGCGATTTTTACAAGAAATAATTATTCGATTGCGCTCAAATTTCACACGAATATATTAATTGGATGAGCGTAGCGAGCGAAGCGAAGATTCCATTCTACAACACTGAAGAAAAAAATCCGGAATGTTTTTTTTTGTATTTTTGTGTGTCTGTTAACACGATTCCGGCTAAACCAATACTCCAATTGCGATGAAATTTTATTGAGGCCTTCGAAATCTCTGACCTTAGAACTGCCACGTTTTTAAGCGCAATCGAAAAATTATTTCTTGTAAAATTCGCAATTTTACGATTTTTTTCGATTTTTGGATGAGCGTAGCGAGCGAAGCGAAGATTCCATTTCACTACACTGGAGAAAAAAATCCGGAATGTTTTTTTTTTCTTCTTTCTTTCTTTCTGTATTTTTGTCTGTCTGTTAACACGATTCCGGCTAAACCGATACTCCGATTGCGATGAAATTTTATGGAGGCCTTTGAAATCTCTGAACTAAGAACTGCCACGTTTTTGAGCGCAATCGAAAAATTATTTCTCATGAAAATCGCAATTTTACGATTTTTTTCGATTTTTAAAAAATTTCTTCGACTTATAACTCCTACATGCTTTATCCGATTGTAATGATTTTTTCACAGAACCTTAATTTTTTGAATTGATATATTCGTGTGAAATTTGAGCGTAATCAAATAATTATTTCTCATGAAAACTTCAATATTACGATTTTTTCCTTTTTGAAAATTACGATTAATTTTTAAAAAAAGTTATTTTTTTATTTAATTTGATTTAAATTTAAAAAAAATTTCAACAAAGTTCTGATTTTTTCACAGAACAACAGAAAATCCGCAAAACACATGGCAGCTCAATTCACCAATTACGCTCATCCAACAACGCGGCGGGACTTTAGCGTTTTCCTAGTTAAAAAATTTCTTCGACTTAAAACACCTACATGCTTTATCCGATTGTAATGATTTTTTCACAGAACCTTTATTTTATGAATTAATATATTCTTGTGAAATCTGAGCGTAATCAAAAAATTATTTCTTATGAAAATCGCAATTTTACGATTTTTTTCGATTTGATTAATTTCTTGGACTTATAACACCAACATGCTTTATCCGATTGTAATGATTTTTTTACAGAACTTTAATTTTATAAACTAGGAAAACGCTTAAGTCCCGCCGCGTTGTTGGATGAGCGTAATTGGTGCACTGAGCTGCCATGTGTTACGCGGATTTTTTGTTGTTCTGTGAAAAAATCATTACTAAGTTGAAGATTTTTTAAAATTAAATTAAACAAAAAAAAAAAACTTAATTTCGTTATCGTAATCGTAATTTTCAAAAAAGAAAAAAATCGTAAAATTACAATTTTCATAAGAAATAATTAATCGATTGCACTCAAATTTAACACGAGTATATAAATTCATAAAATTAAGGTTCTGTGAAAAAATCATTACAATAGGATAAAGCATGTAGGTGTTATAAGTCAAAGAATTGTTTTAAAAACGAAAAAAAACCGTAAATATTCGATTTTCATGAGAAATAATTTTTCGATTACGCTCAAATTTCACACGAATATCTGAATTCATAAAATTAAGGTTCTGTGAAAAAATCATTACAATCGGATAAAGCATGTAGGTTTTATAGGTTGAAGAATTTTTTTAAAAATCGCAAAAAATCGTAAAATTGCGTTTTTTATAAGAAAAAATTTCCCGATTGCGCTCAAAAACGTGGCAGTTCTAAGTTCAGAAATTTTAAAGGTCTCCATAAAATTTCATCGCAATTGGAGTATCGGTTTAGCCGGAATCGTGTTAACAGACACAAAAATACAAAAAGAAAAAAACAAAAACATTCCGGATTTTTTTCTCCAGTGTAGTAGAATGGAATCTTCGCTACGCTCGCTACGCTCATCCAATTAATATATTCGTGTGAAATTTGAGCGTAATCAAAAAAATTATTTGTTAAAGAATCGCAATTTTACGGTTTTTTCGTTTTTTTTAAATTACGCTCGTCCATCAACGCGGCGGGACTTAAGCGTTTTCCTAGTTATAAAATTATGATTCTGTGAAAACATCATTACAATAGGATAAAGCATGTAGGTGTTGTAGGTCAAAGAATTGTTTTAAAAAATAAAAAAAACGTAAAATTTCGAATTATGAGAAATAATTTTTCGATTGCGCTCAATAACGTGGCAGTTCTAAGTTCAGAGATTTCGAAATTCGAAGGCCTCCAGAAAATTTCATCGCAATTGGAGTATCGGTTTAGCCAGAATCGTGTTAACAGACACACAAAAAAACAGAAAAAAAACTTTCCGGATTTTTTTCTCCAGTGTAGTGAAATGGAATCTTCGCTACGCTTGCTACGCTCATCCAATTATCAATTTTAAATGCAAATGTTCTCGGGTACTCAACACATGACTAGCTTTTCGTCTAACAACGACTTTGGCGTTTCCCTAATCTAGTAGTTGGCTTAAGCGCCTTATACCTGAAATGTGGGAGACGTGGGTTCAATCCCCTGGTCGGGAAAGATTTTGTAATTTCTAGATTGTATTTTAAAAATTATTAAATATGTTTTGAAATGCATAAAGTATAACACAGTGTAGCCTATCATCTGTGACGATACTATGGAAAACATAGCCAGTACAAAATACATGTTAAGTTTGCAAGGTCTACTCAATCTTCGAAAGGAGTTTGGGGGTACCTTGACGTGCAACATTCGATAAACCTTGGACTCGGCATTTCACGGCCAGGCAAAAAACAAACAATAAATATTTTTTCAATGACAAAATTATTGTCGTTAAAATAATTCCTACACATTGGCAGACTATTTTTCAATTTATTATTTTCTTGTGGGTTTAAATCACAATGGATCTAGCTGATTTTGTTAGCACTTCTCAGTAAAGTCGAACCGGATGTCTGTTTAAAATTTCAGAGCAATCTGTTCAGCGATTCGGCTGATTTTTGATGTACAGACAGACTCACAGAATGAGCGCCGTTTGAGTTGAATGGAGACCACTCAGTCGCTACGCTCCCTCGTTTAATCTGTATCTCCCGTGTTCTTACATAAGTCCTACGTTAATCAACAAACCAATATTAGATTGTGTAGTTTCTAGACTTCACGACGTTCTTTCACTCTTTCAGCATTTTTCACTTCGCGACGATGCTTCAGAATATAAAAAAAATGCATCACAATTTTATTTATAAATAATACGTCTTGAATTTCTTGAATCAAAAACGGATTTTTTTCAAATTCAAAAAATTACAAAAAACAAAACTGGGATTATCTAATTCCAGACACGAACACAAGTTTGTTTAAAAAGTCTATCAAAATGAATACATGTTTATAACTAATTGTATATACATTTTGTTCTGTGTTTAAGCGATGTACTACATAATCATGGATTAAAGACAGTTTGTATTCACAATTTATTTTTTCCTGCTTGGCTGGGACAGCTCGTCACCGTTCACAAGTTAAATAGAACGAAATAAAACTATAACAGATGAATAATAAAATAGTTTACCAACCAAACCAAGTATATAAAAAACGTAAATTACTGCCAAACCTTACACTGTCAAGAGAATTAAAATCTAACAAAATGGGTATCTTATGAATATTCTACATAAGCTTACTATGAGACATAAATTCACTTTGACCCTTGAGGCATTGACAGCATCCTGATAAAACTTGGCAACATTTTATTTGTGACTTGTTAAAAATTGTTTGATGCAACTTTATTTTGCCAAGCTAAGTCAGGATGCAGTCAAGGGGGAAAGTGAATTAACATATTTATAGTGGACAAATGTAGGAGGTTCATAAGCTTGACAATTCTTTTGAGTGTGTAATGTTTGATGGTATTTTACAAGTTTTTTATGTGAGTAGGATATCACTATTTCTCAAGTTCAATATAAAAGTCAGACTTTTCTTAAATAGTCGTTCATCTCAGTCGAAAGTTGGAACTTGAGGGACAAAGACTGACATACCATTCGGTTCTACACATGACGGAGCATGTATTGTTCTATAATTCAAGAAAAATTTCACTGCTAACAATACGTCACGAAGCTTCAAAGATGACTGACGCTGCATTTCTAATGCCGCAAATTAACTTACTAAAACAAAAATAAATGTTAGAAAAATAGTTGTAGACTCTTAATTCCACTTGTATTAAATTCATAAGACTGTTCACAATAATACAAATGCAACTTAAATAAAAATACAACAATGGAATAGTTTGTTATATGTAGAAACAGACCTCGTGAACCCACTTATTCATAACTATGCCTTACTTTACGGACATCTCAAGTGTACAATACCACTCCAATTTTTTTTTAAAATCACTAATGTGTGTCAGCATATTGGCAACAAGATAAATATAACAGAATTTGTATCAATTGTAAGCTTATTTTAAACCTCAAATAATTACAAAACTAAACATGTGCATGTAATGATTCTCATTAAATTTCCTGTGATTAGCACATATAGTGCAGTCCCTGGCCATAAACCCGTAGAAATTTCGACCTGGATGGATTTTCTCTTCTGATCCTGTTAGGGTATTCCTTTATGAGGCACCTAGTTGCAGTTTTTATTCAATTTTGTGACAATTTTTTTTTTTTTTATGTATATCAAAATGTCGAGAATAAAAAAGGATCAGTATAAGAATACAGATTGCAGTTGAGTATTTGCATATTCATAATATCACCAGGAAAATGAAATCGAACATAAATATTATCTTGTGGTATATAAAAATAAGTAAATATTTTTTTTGTAGGATGCCCGGAGCGGGCATACACGACAGATTTAAACCGGTGTGACCCTTTTCAGGTAATTAGGTATATTGCGGATCGGACAATTGTGAAGGGATGTCCGAGGGCTATTTAAGAGGACTCAATCCCTTGCATTCGCATTAACGACTGATGAAAACATCGGAAAAAACCTTCAGTCAGGATTGCCGGTCTCGACGGGATTCGACCCGGAACCTCCCGAATCCGAGTCGAGCGCTTAGGAGCCAACACTGTGGATTGTGGTATATACATCCGGAAGAAACAGCTGATGGCATCATATAAAACAGACATGATTATACATTAGTTGACTGCTAACCATTACATAGTAAGCAGATATAAAAAAATAAAGTTTAGGTCTTAATATTAGTTGGAACACTATAGCACATTTTTACGAAATTCCAGGGCTAATTTATCAACAATTATCACTTTCTATAATGGTGGCAAACGAATAAATAAGTGTTTAATTTGGTTTACACATTCAACGACTCATACGAGATTACTAGATAATAACTGGTAAGTGGTACACTGATTCAATGGATTGCATTTTCTGAAAGCACCACATCTCACAATACTATTTTAACACAAAATAATACATACCAAAACATTCCAAAGCATATTATGCTTATTAAGCTTCATACGAATGTACAAAACAATATTCATGCTTCACAATTTGACACAGTGAATTGCTTCGTGTGTAACACAAGGATCATACAACAGAAACTATTGGTTAAAGGTCTCAAGATTCTGTAGTAGTCACCTCAGTAGTTCGACTTTAAAATCTCTGCTTTAATCAACACGTATGCGTCATCACATTGCTTTTGTGTTGTTCGAAACTGTTGTATCGGTTAATCTTCCGAAGGTTATGTGTTGATGTTTCCACACTTGTATTGTCAACTGGAATAAGGGGTTGATGCTCTGAGTCTATGGCTCCCGCATCGATGTACTCGGGCTGGTCTGTGCGGGACGCTGCTGCCAGGCTCAACTTCTGATCGTAGCGCTTCTCCACGCAGGTGAAGCAGAGCATCGCCAGAAACTGGGGGCAAGAGGCAGACGATTGAATGAGCTCAGCCCAACTACTTTAATAATGTGAATATAATGTCCATTTAGTTAACGCTTGATAACCAAATTCAGCCAATTTCACACATTTCACACTTTTTGACCTGTATTTTCCAACTCAAATAGTTTAAATTCCAGGATTTGTTCAAGCAAAGGCATTATATTCTCTATTTGACAACATTTTCACAACAAAACAATAATGTCATATGTATAATGTTAGTATATTATTACAAATGGTCCCCTCCAAAGGGCTCCACCCAAGCTTAGTGTTGCATGTCAATTTTCCTTGCCGATGCAAAACTGACGCAAATGGTTTTCTTCAGTTGTGCATGCACAATCAAAAAATGGCTTGTACCCAAAGCTGTTTTTGCGAAAAGTTAGGTTATGTTTCGGAGAGAATACATCAACTACGCAAACCACAACACAGCTTACCCCCCCCCCCCCGACCCCTTGATCAACACTTGGATCCCGACGAGCTTGCACAGTTATCTTACCCTCTTACCACACACGTACCAATTTACTGTTCAATTTGCGGGTGCATTTGCTCAGACTTTAAAGCAGTGTCTGATATTTGTGAAGCCACCATTTTGGCATGTGCAAACCTCAAAACACAACAACAACAACAACAACAACAATTTGGCTTGTGAAAGTCGAGCTTGACATGTAGAACTGAGCGTGTGTATGGGGCGCTTTGTGGCACATTTACGTCACTTAAACCTTGCTTCTAAAAAAGTAAGCCTATTAGGAAAATAAACTTTTGTAAAGACATGAGCATATCATTTCATAAACAATTCAAATATTTCTTATATTTTGAGGCGAGGTCATAAATAGTTCCAGGATAAACCGTGAGCTTATCCAGAAGTTTAGAATAAATTGTTTAACCTTGGCTCTATAGTAGGCGACTATGACGCTGTTATGTTAGTACTTTAGACATAAATTAAAAAAGTGACTACACCGGGGATCGAACCCGGGACCTTAGCTGTCCGGGCTATGCTCTTACCAACTGAGCTATGCAGCCACCAATTTAAAACTGTCAAATTTTTGGTCTGTTTTGTACATTGTTAATAACGTGTGTAGAGCAGATTGCACTGCCTATTAGACTACATACTAAATTAACTCGAGAATACAAAACCATCTCTTATAACCCTAGAATTGGGATATATATATATATATATATTATATATATATATATGTGTGTGTACAATTGGAACTACTAACTTACCACGGGAATGTGTACAACTGGAACTACTAACTTACCACGGGAATGTGTACAACTGGAACTACTAACTTACCACGGGAATGTGAACAACTAGTACGACCAACTTACGATCAGAAGGTGTATTGCTAAAACGAACAGAGTTGCCTTCCTGAATCCAAACAAATCGAACAAGATCCCAGCCACAGATGGACCGATAAAGGCCCCAAGGGCGAAGGCCGACGCGTAAATGCCCGATACCACGGAGAAGGTGGATATGTCGTTAGGCAAGCCATATTTCCTGAAAAGTAAAAAAATACACAATAAGTACTTTATACGATCTTAACTAAATAACTTGTCGGTGATAGTACATAAAATTAATGTGTTTGATGGTATGTATAGTGAGAAGGAGATCAAATCCTCCCCTCATAATAATCATAACCCCCTTACCATGCATCTCTAATATTAATTTATATTGATTTAAAATATTATGTGTCATTTTGAAATGTATGGAAAAAGTTGCTAAAAAATCAAGAATAACTAACTTATTGTATATCAATATAATGTCAAGTATTGTTAATATTGTATAATGTATAACCTCAAAACATAAATGAAAATATACAGAGGGTTTTAAATATTTAACGTTGTATCTGCACAGATTTGGTTGTTTAATTATGGTAGGACTAAATTACCATGTTTTTTTTAAAATTGTGTGAGTAAAAACAAAATAGAATCCATGAATTTGTGTGTGTTATTTACTTTCACATTTCAATTATTCAAATTTCAATGCATTTTTATGCAAACAAAAAATTCATGTTTAGTTTCATTTTAGTAGTTTCCAATGGGGCACATCAGGTGGAGTAATGTTTCCTCTGTCGAAATTTAAAAACAAATTGTCATTTATTGTATTTCACCTCTTCGAACTTACACTGATGAGACGATGGCTTCAACGAAAGCTGGGACGATTATGAAGGACATACCGAACCCGTCAAGTACCAGCCCGGGACCAACCATCCACAGAGAGCTAGGTAGGAAACCATACATAGATAGCATCATTATTCAATCTATTTTTAAAGTTTTTTTATATTCATATCAAAACGACCATAAATATGTGTACACATAATAACTTTCCAATGATTTTTTTTTAATTTAACGATTTAAATTAAAAGCAATATATAAAACTTGGGAAACATAGCTGAAGGCTACACAAAATCAAAAACACAAGTTAAAGAACTTAAGAAATGAAATATATGAAAATGAAAAAATAGGAAACTTCTGTGTTAACAATCTGTGTTAAAATAATATGTATCATTCATGCGAAATAAAAATGTTAATAATAATTAATGATATTTAATGTAATTATACATGAAATTTATTCAAACACACATTTTTTACCCCAAAAATAGGTCGTGTGTTAGAAGTAAAGTAAAATATTATAATAGTGGAGAAATGAAGACGTGGGAACCTACATCACAGAACTGTGTTGTGCTGTGCCAATTTAAGAGACTGTAAAGGTGAATGCGGCTTCCTTCATAAACAACATCCTTCATATTTTTAACCCCTACTACTAACGTCAACCTCCGTCGACATGTTATTTTAGTTTTGCATTAATATTATGTCTCCCAGCTAAGACAGCGACCATCTTCAGGAGTCATACCGGAATGTTTTTGTCGGAAAACATATTAATCATTATTACAGTATTTGCATGTCTATCTCTTCTGAACAGACAACATACATTTACTTTTGTAAATTGAGCCAATGATTAAGTCATAATATGCTATGCTGATTACCAAGGAGGTGAATTATTTCAATAATCACATTAAAGTGTCTTTATGTACAGAGTTTAAAGTTAGAATATTCCAATAACCACTTTAGATTGGTGCTCTACTGTATATTATTATGGAGATCAAAATAGAAGCAGATTAATGTTCATTTAAAAAAAATTCCATAACAATGTTTCACAAATTATTGTATCCATCTGAATCTGAAACAATAATAAACTATAACTTTTAAAAGGTTTGTTTAGTAGTTCAATTGTAGTATGATATACATGGGAAAAAATAATACAAAAACTAACAATCGAATGCATATCGATTCCTGAACAACCTAGACTTTAACAAATGAAAAACAAAAATAAATAAACATACTCACGTCTCATAATTTGTAAAGGGTAGCGGGCCAATAAGAATGAAGGCTCCAATAACCAGGACACTTCCCAGCATGATCATCACCTTGGTATCAAACTCCTTATCACACAGTATCCCAACCAGCGGAGCGCAGCAGGTGTACACTGCCGCACTGATGACAAACATCGCACCCATAGCGGCTGGGCTTAGGAGGAACTAGAAAGCAAATGATCACCAGCTTGGTATCAAACTCCTTATCACACAGTACACCAGCACCACATACAGAGAGCAGCCAGTGAAACGGGGACAATCTTCAGCACGGAGGTCATAGGAACTATATTCGTATATGTGTCTCCCCTACCTGTCTCAGAGGGGGGCTCAAGATCGCTGCCAGGAACCCGACGCTCAGGGCCTCCCCCCATACAGAGAGACCAGTGCAGGGGGACAATCTTCACACGGGGTCTGGGAACTTTATTGTATATGTGCCCTCCCCCCCTGTCTCAATGGGGCTAAAGGGGTCGCTGCCAGAACCCGACGCCCCTGGCCTCCCCCATCTACAGAGAGAACTTTACAGGGGGAAAATTTTCAGCACGGAGGTCATGGGAACTTTTTTTGTATATGTGTCTCCCTACCTTCTCGTGGGGCTCAAGAGTCGCTGCCGGAACCCGACGCCCAGGGCCCTCCCCATATACAGGGGCACCATGCCCGGGGGGACAATTTCAGCACAGGTCATAGACTATATTCTAATGTTCTCCCCTACCTGTCTCAAAAGGGGGGCTCAAGAGTCGCCCCCCGAACCCGACGCTCATGGCCTCCACCATCTACAGAGGCAGCCAGTACACGGGGAAAATCTTCAGCACGGGGTCATGGGAACTATATTCTAATGTGTCCCCCCCTCCCTTCTCAGATGGGCCAAGAGTTGCCGGGAAAACCCAGCTCATGGCCTCCCCCTCATACAGAGAGCAGCCAGTGACAGGGGGAAAAAAATCTTCAGCAGGAGGTCATAGGACAAATTTTCGTTATGTGTCTTCCCTCCTGTCTCAGGGGCCCCAAATTTTTTTGTGCGGGGGAAACCCACCTCGGGGGCCTCCACCATCATACAGAGAGCAGCCAGTGACACGGGGACAATCTTCAGCACGGAGGTCATAGGAACTATATTCGTATATGTGTCTTTCTACCTGTTCAGGGGGGGCTCAAGAGGTGCCGGGAAACCCGACCTCGGGCCTCCACCATAAAACAAAACGCCATGACAGGGGGACAATCTTAAACACGGGGGTCATGGGAATATTTTTGTATATTGTCCCCCCTACCTGCTCAGAGGGGCCAAGGTCGCTGCCGGGAACCCAAAGCTCAGGGGCCTCCACCATCATACAGAGAGCAGCCAGTGACACGGGGACAATCTTCAGCACGGAGGTCAGAGGAACTATATTCGTATATGTTTTTCCCTCCTTCTCAATGGGGCCAAGAGTCCCTCCCGGGGCCCCCGAGCTCAGGGCCTCCACCATCATACAAGAGCGCCAGTGCACGGGACAATCTTCAGCACGGGGTCTGGGAACTATTTTCGTATATTGTCTCCCCTACCTGCCCCTCAGATGGGGCTCAAGAGTCGCCCCGGGAAACCGACGCTCATGGCCTCCACCATCATACAGAGAGCAGCCAGTGACACGGGGACAATCTTCAGCACGGAGGTCATAGGAACTATATTCAATATGTGTCTCCCCTACTGTCTCAGATGGGGTCAAGAGTCGCCCCCCAGGAACCCGACTTTTCAGGGCCCTCCCCCATCATACAAAAAAAAAAAGGAAAACCCAAAAACGGGGACAATCTTCAGCACGGGGGTCATAGAACTATTTTTTCTATATTGTTTTCCCCCCTGTCTCAGATGGGGGCTCCGAGTCGCGCCAGGAACCCGACGCTCAGGGCCCCCCCATCAAAGAAGCGCCAGTACACGGGGACAATCTTTCAGCACGGAGGTCATAGGAACTATTTCTATATGTGTCCCCCTCCTTTCCCCTCAGATGGGGCTAAAGAGCGCTGCCAGGAAACCCGACGCTCATGGCCCCCCACCCCCTCGAAGCACCATGACAGGGGGACAATCTTCGCACGGGGGTCATAGAAACTATTTTCTATATTGTCTCCCCTCCCCTGTCTCGAGGGGGCTCAGAGTCGCTGCAGGAAACCCCCGACGCTCAGGGCCTTTCCCCTCATACAGAGAGCGCCAGTGAACGGGGGGGGACAATTTTTAGCACGGGGTCATAGAAACTATTTTCGTATATTGTCTCCCTCCTTTCAATGTCTCAAAAAAGGGTCGCGCCAGGAACAAAAACGCTCAGGGCCTCCACCTTCATCAGGGGCGCCGTGACACGGGAAAAAAAACCCTTTCGCACGGGGCTGGAACTATATTCGTATATGTTCCCCCTACCTGTCCCCAAAGGGGGGCTAAAGAGTCGCTGCCAGGAACCCGACGCTCATGGCCTCCACCATCATACAGAGAGCAGCCAGTGACACGGGAAATTTTCGCCGGAGGTCTAAAAACTATATTCGTATATGTTTACCCAACCTGCTCAGGGGGGCTCAAGAGTCGCTGCCAGGAACCCGCGCCATCCCTCCACCATCATACAAGGGGGCACCCAAAAAAGGGGGTTTTTTTTTTTTTTTTTTTATTGGGGGAAACCCCCAAACCCCCCAAAAAAAACACCGGGGGGACAATCTTCAGCACGGGGGGCTAGAAACTATATTCGTATTAGTCTCCCCTACCTGTCTCAGAGGGGGCTAAAGATCGCTGCCAGGAACCGACGCTCTGGCCTCCACCATCATACAGAAGCACCGTGCCGGGGAAAATCTTCACACGGAGGTCATGGGAATATTTCATATGTGTTTTTTCCCCTACCTTCCAAGGGGCTAAAGATCCTCCCAGGAACCCGACGCTCTGGCCTTCACCATCATACGGAGCAGCCAGTGCCCGGGGGACAATCTTCGCACGGAGTCATAGAAACTTTTTTCGTAATTGTCTCCCCTACCTGTCTGAGATGGGGCTCAGATCGCTGCCAGGAAACCCGAGCTCATGGCCTCCCCATCATACAGAGAGAGCCAGTGACACGGGACAATCTTCACCGGAGTCTGGGAAACTGGAAAAGAAAAACCTTTTTTAGAAGTTTCTTATGTCTTTAATTTCTCCGGAATGAATCTATCCATGCCATGGGGGTTTTTATCTTTAGATATTTTACTTCCGTGTTTTTTGTGGTCGTTTCATGCCGCATGCAAAGGGGCGCCGACAGAATGCGCGACTGGTCGAGTCCCAGTCACGTGAGTAGAACTTAAGAGATGGCGGCCTTGGGACCATTTGGGTCAATTCTAAAATTTGAAAAATCCGCTACCGACTTAAAAGCACGGGGCCCTTTTAAAAAATTTATACTACCCCCATTTTTACGAAATAGGGAATTGTACCCGTATAAAGAATTTCCCCGAAAATTCTTTTTCGACTCTGATGGTACTCTGTCACGTCGCGATCCTGGGGGCGCCCGTTGAAAATGCGTGCATTGACGCCACAAAAATAAACATTTTTTGGGTACTTAAATGAAAAACCCTAATGTATACCCCATGATCTAACAATTATCTCTTTCTAAAGGGCTGCCGATGCCATGTGGCGGGCTTCCCGCCGCGCTGTGCGTAAACCGGGGCGCAAAATTGGTTCCCGTCCACCATCACTCCATGCATTCACTTCACTCCACTCGCATGATTTTTTTCGGTTTTTTATGAATAGTTGTAAATCGTGTGTACCTTGTGAAAAAGGTAGTAAAGTTTCGTGTATGGTTCAATAGCAAATCGAGAAAAAGTGTGAACTAATGGGGTCAAGATAATTTTTTTGATTTTCCAAAAATTTAGACACGTGCAATGATTGGTTCGACGGTGTAAACAAAAGACAAGATTATCGTGAGTCTGCCCCGAAGTGCTCTGAACATTTCACTGAAGTGACTTGCTTGGAAACTTTCAACATCAACACTGTATTCCCCTAAAATTGCTAAAAAAAAAAAAAAAATGGTATGTTCCTCTCTTAAAAAGCCCCTTAAAATTTCATCACTCACGAAAAGACACTGAAAAGCGAGACAAAGAAAATAAAAACGCGAAAAGAGAAAACTGGTTTGACGATTTATGTAGTACCAGTATTATACATTTACTAGTTTACATAATATGCTCTCTATTTTTATAAAATTTTTCGCAACATTATAGGGGAACCGGGTTCATCCCCCTTTTTTGAGTCAGTCAACAAATATTATTATTAAAAAATAAATAATAATTAGGGTATTTTAGTATATGCGGGGGTACAGAGAGGGTTTTCTAGGGTTTTGTTACATACATCGTAAAATATGACTGTCTTATTTTACTCATAAATAATGGTAAAATAATAAAAACTTTTTGGATTTCCCGCTGTAGGGGATCCATCAATTTAACCCAGTAACTAGGGGATATTGCGGGTAGGGCAATTGTGAAGGATTCATGTCCGAGGGGGTATTTAAAGGATCATCCCTTGCCCGGAAAAAACTTTCAGTAGGATTGCCGTCTCGACGGGGGTTCAAAAACGATTTCCAGACTCGCCCTAGTTTTGGGGGGGGGATACTGCGCTCTTCTAGCTGATGTTTGCGAGGTGGACTTTTTTTCTTGAATCGCTTTTTTACGATTAGCAGAGCCATGCTCTGGGGCCAATTCTCCCCCCGGGCCCCGGCGGGGAATTAAAAAACTGTGAAACGTGGTAATGATGGTTACACAAAAAAAACACGCTACTTATTTTTCTCGGTTTTTGATAATTCTACACTAGCACATGTCGGGGTTGTCAGGGGGGGGGGGAGGTTACCCAGGCAGCGCTTAGGACGGCGAGTTTTTTAAAGGGGGGGCATTTATCCGAAGTACTTCACTATGTATATTGCCTACGTTTTTCATAAATTCTGAAAAATTTCAAAAACAATACTTTTTGAAAGAATCATAGCCTTCATTCTGCAGTATTTGTATTTTTAATATTGAATCCTTTGATAAACCGCCTCATTTCCCCTCAATGACACAATCGGTTGCCGTGCTGTCTTATTACGTCAAACTCCAAACCCAAATCTTTTTAACTAATTTAAAAATTATAATAAAATAAACCAAAATAAAATATTATAATTAATAAAATAATCCCTTTTATTTTTCAAGTTCTATGCCCCTACTACCAAAAAAAATTGTGCTTTTTTTTTGTATGTCGTCATTAACGAGTGTTTAAATGTGTAAAAACCTGATTTTTTTTATTTGTTAATAATTTCTATGATACATCAAAGATTATTTTTTTAACTTGACTTTCATGTTTCAATTTTTGGTTAGAATTTTTTTTAAACTCCTAAAAATATACATGGGTAAAAAATAATATAAAAAAATAAATAAAATAAATAAATAAAATTTTATTTTTTTACTATTATGCTATTATTTTTTACTATTGTTTTTATGTTTATATTTTATATCTTTTGATAGTGTTTTTGGATATGATTAAGTTCACTTTTTCCATCTATCTGACGATTTTTTGTTTTTTCTTTTAAAAAGGGAAATAAAAAAAAAAGACCCAATAATTGAAGATGGTTTTTTTATGTAACTGCGCGATGTAAATGAAACTTGCTTTTAAATTGATTAGTAACAAACACTCGTTTTGTACACATGTTTCCCTCACCCTCACTGTACAGCCCAGGCAGGTGGCCGGCCGTGCGCACCGGCTGACGTCATGCGCGGCCTTGAACGAAACTCGTCGCGGGACGGGCAGACCTTAGTAACGAGATATATTGTTAGATCATGATATACCACCATGCCCAGAGCACTCTTAACCGATATTTTGAAAGTCGATGAAAATGACTCAAAGTTAGGCGAATGAAAGAGGAATTTAAATAAAAAAGAAAGAAAAAAAAATTGGATGGAACAAAAGCTCCATTTTGGCCATTATATGCAAATTTGGGGTCAATAAGAAAATGAAAGTTCTAGGTGCAATACGTAATTTTGAGCTATGATTTTTTTTCAACACACTTTTGTCTCCGTACTGAGTATAAGGGAAAATAATTTTTTGAAATAACGTTTGATGTACAATTCGTTTCGTCCACCGGTTCAAAACTCTTAATTGTACCATGTGACAAAAAAATCGCACATCGAACGTTATTTCAGAAAATTATTCTTCCTTATTCTCAGTCCAGAGACAAAGGTGTGTTGAAACAATAAAAAATATCATAGCTCAAAATTAAGTATTGCATCTAGAACTTTCATTTTCTTATTGACGCAAAATTTGCATTTAATGGCTAAAATAGAGCTTTTGTCCCATCTCAAAAAATATTAATTCTTTCCTTGTTTTTAAATTAAGTTCCTCTTTCATTCAACTAACTTTCAGTCATTTTCCTTCGACTTTCAAAATATCGGTAAGAGTGCTCAGGAATAGCCTTTGTGTTGTGTTTGTGTGTCGCCCATAATTTTAAAAATAGTGCTTCACTTGGGACTTTTTTTAAATTTAGATTGTGTAATGTTTTAACATTCCAATCGATAATTATTCAACAATTTTTCCTTACTATAGCAGTAATAATTATTAATACCAATATTTATACACGTTCTGGTTAAGAAGGTTAGCTATTGTATTATATTATTTAGTAACCAACCTCTAGCCATTAGCTTTCCTTCCAAGTCGTCAATACTGGGAAGAGTTATACAAAGGAACACTCCAATTTTTCAATACTAAGCAGTAATTATTATTAATTTCAATATTTATACACGTTCTGGTTAAGAAGGTAAGCTATTGTATTATATTATTTAGTAACCAACCTCTAGCCATTAGCTTTCCTTCCAAGTCGTCAATACTGGGAAGAGTTATACAAAGGAACACTCCATTGATGAGGATGAAGATTCCGACGGTCACAAAGGGAACCATAAACCCGCCAATCTGTGACACATAACCAATTAATCACAAGGCAAAGAATTACATCATTTTATTATGAAATTCAAGTACATTATCATTTCATTGTGTTTGTTTGTAGCATAGCAAATATCAAATTCTCTAACCTTAATTTTGTTTTGACAAAATCTGTTATTAGCTTTGTGAAGGACTTAGATTAATTTTGTCAGTAAGTAATGAAGGCCTTACAATACAAAATCTATGAAAAATTATATTTTTTTTCCGCATGCTTAATGCCCATTTTGAAAGTTGTTTGATCGCTAAATCTTGCAAATTTCATATCCATTTCGCAGCAAACATCTAATTTCTACAAAAAAATGAAAGATCAGAAAGTTTACTGGAAAGTGGAAATGTTATAACAATTTCCGACAACATTTTGTTCACATTTAAATAAATAAATTGTATTAGAGTCAACCCACTCAGTTATATAACTGATTTTCAATGGGGGACAGTAAATCAAAGAGACTAAGCCAACCCTGTAGGCCCCGACGCAATCGACGAGCCGAACCAGCCAAAGATCGATATTTTTAATAGGAAATATAGCAATCAGTGGTATGGACAGTGCGAACACCGCAAATCAACGTCAGAATCAACAAGGCCGATTCAGAACAACTCTGAATTCATTATGTGCTTCGTTGCTAGGACGGCTCCAAAGTCCACCGTTTACAAACTCCTAAGACACGAAATGATGGACTTAAGTCCAAACCAGAAGGTAAAAAACTTCTGACTTTGGCGGGAATCGAACTCTGGACCTTCTGCATTGGAAGCAGATACGCTAACAACAAGACCAACGAGCCTCAGCTCTTGTGTGGCAAATTAATACTCGATTCATAAAAAAAGTAAGCAATATTATAAAACTTTACTCTGATAAGAACCGACACACATAGTCTAGTTCACAGGGTGTAAGCAAACCAAAAGTTCATTGAACTATCGGCAGAGCTTCAATGTGATAAGCCTAGCTTGCCTGCCAGTCTCTAGCTAAAGAAAACTTACCCCAAACAGATATCCTCCCACAGTCGGGCCGACCATGTATCCCACTCCCTGCAGGATCTCGATCGTGGCCTGTTAACAACCACACGCACTGTTCATTCCACCGAACAAGATTCGCTCACACAAATATGTTTTCTAATATAACATCTCAAGAAATGAAAGAATAATGCGGTGTTAGTGTTTTTGCTGTATAACGACTAATATAACTACTGAAAATTATTTCCCCTCTTATTATATCTTCATGTATTGCTGTATAACGATTTCGCGGCGTTAGGATGCAATGTATTCTATCTAAACATGGGGTAGTTTTGAGATAACAGCAATTGAAAATTCGAGATCTCTTAATTCTTTGCATCAATATTTATTGAGCACAGATATGTTATATGAATCTCCAATAACAAAAAAGCAACTTTATTTGATCATCTATGATTTACAACAATGTTTAATTAGAGATTACACACTTGGGTTCCTGAAAAAAATAACATAAAGAGTATATTTTGTTCTATCTACACTTTCCTGATTTTATTGACAACAATTCATGTAGCCTAACAAACATTTAAATTTATTCATAAAATACATTTTTCTGGATATTGCACTTGTTGTTGTTGGATCAAAGGAAGAGAATCAGTTGGAAGCAGCAGAAATGAAGTTTTTAAGAAGTATCAAGGGAGTTACAAAACTGGACAGGATAAGAAGCGACGTTATTAGAAAGGAATTAGGTCTGGGAAAATTGAGGTTTAAATTGGGAAAGGGGAACGTTTAAGTTGGTTTGGTCATATGAAGAGGATGGAAATGGCATCCTTATGAGTTATGAATGCATGCTTATGAAAATCAGCATAATAATAATAATAATAATAATAATAATAATAATAATAATAATAATAATAATAATAATAAATAATAATAAAAATAGTAATAATAATTAAAAAAGGTGTGAAACGGGTCATTTCGCCGCGTCGCGTGTTTACACTTACCGGTGTGTGAGTTCTCTCAACTCACACACCAGTAAATGTAAACACGCGACGCGGCGAAATGACCCGTTTCACACCTTTTTTAATATATTCGGGCTGCGAAAGTCTAAAATGTTTTATAATAATAATAATAATAATAATAATAATAATAATAATAATAATAATAATAATAATAATAATAATAATAATAATAAAAATAATAATAATAATAATAATAATTTTTTTTTTTTTTTTTTATTGAAATACATATCTCTTATACATTTTTTTTTTATAAACAAGTTCGGCCATCCACAACCTGCACAGGACAGCTGAACTGTGGAAACATGTTACATTAAAGAAAATCATGCATGTGAAATAATGATTTTTAACTAATTCAAATATTTCAAAATTCTAGATAGCAATACAATAATAAGTGGAGTAACAGTATCAGTAAGCAGTGAATGACTCAGCGTGTAATAAAAAATAAAATAAAAATAAAAATACATACCACTAAAATAAAAGATTAAAATAGTAGATAAAAACAAGTAATTAATGTGCAAATTAAATACTTATACTAGCCAAAAACATTTTTGTGAAGCAACTTTTTGCAGATAATACAGTGAATTACATTGAATAGAACAGATATAGAACAGTGAAAAATTATAGTGCTAATTCATGTACATTAAATTATGAAACACTTATGTATAAAAAATACACAACAACCCTAACTTCACTGCATATTTCGTAATAAAAATGCCTTTAGCTCTCTTTTGATTTCATAAATAGTCTCTAAATCTCTGATGTTCTTTGGAATATTATTAAAAAAGAAAGGTATAGTGTAGCTAAGTGTTCTTTTACCATACTTATTTGCAACCCGTGGCAACTGGTATACTTCCGAAGATTTGGAGCGAGTAGAAGTAGTGTGGTTTATACAATTTTTGTGAGTATTAACGAAAAAATGTTTCAAAACTAATTTATATGTGAATAATTTTTGTAAAGGTAAAACGTTTTGTAGTCTATAACATTCCAAAGTGTTTAAATTATTTTCAAAAGTGATCATCTTCATTATTTTATTTTGAATAGAGATTATGCTATTTAGCTGTGATAACGAAGCATTTCCCCAAATTAACAGACCGTACGAACACACCGACTCTGCAAGGGCTAGAGAAACCATCTTTACATATTTAAATGGTAAAATACTTTTAACTGCATATAATTGGTAAGCGCATGACCTTAAGCGTTTACATATTTTCTCAGCTTGATATCCAACTAAAGTTACTATCAATCTCCAACCCCAAATACGGATGGCTGTAAACAGTTGCAATTGATGTATCACACGAACAATCCAGATCAATTTTACCCGCGTTCAGATGTAAGCATTCATAATTGTGGGCAATAACATTGATATTAGTATTTCGACCCGCGTTTAGCGGCATAGAAATGTGCACAATCTTTGTTTTTTCAATATTTACGATTACCTTACGTCATGGTTCCACCTGAGAAAATTAGAAAATCATTTTGCAAGTATCTTTCTGCAATTTTTACGTTTTTATGGATAGACACTAAAGCAAAGTCATCAGCGTGAACAAAAGCAATGCACTTAATAATATACTTAACCATAATATTTACATATATTAAGTAAAGTTGAGGTCCTAAAATAGAGCCTTGTGGTACGCCACTGCTACATGACTTTGCTTCACTATACACTTCGCCTATTCTTACAATTAACTTTCTGCTCGATAAATAATTTTTAAACCAATTTAACAATGTACCTCTAACCCCAATACTTTCCAACGCATCTAGCAGCTTATTAAAATCAAGTGTGTCAAATGCTTTTTTATAATCGATAAACATACATAAAATGTTAAAATTTTCGTCTAGCTTTAGTATTAACTAGGTCAGAAAATGATGCCAAAAGGTCTACTGTACTTTTTCCTCTTTGAAATCCATATTGTTGTTCGTTTATTATTTTAAATTTCGTCATGTAATCTTTTAAGCAATTTGCCACGTATCTTTCAAGTATTTTTTCAATGCTATACATAATGGCAATTGGCCTATAATTGACATATTTCAAATGGTCGCCCTTTTTGAAAATTGGCCTGACAACAGATGTTTTCAATGTTTCTGGAATAATACCCTCCTTCAAGGATAAGTTAATAAAAAGGGCAATAACTGGACTGATCTCATCAACTATATTTTGCAAATCCTTAACTCTAATTCCGTCAATACCTGCCTTTTTATTATTATTCATTTTTAAATATTATTTCTTTGACTCCGGTCGCTAGAATAGGAGGCACGTATATCGACTGTAATTGTGCTCGTATGCATTATCTCTCATATTGTTACATACACACTTAATGTCGCAAATGTGAACAATATTTTCAATTTCATCTACAAAGGTATTTGCAAAAATTAGCAATGTTTGGAATTGTATCATGTCTACCTAAAAATTTATTTATAACTTCCTCAACTGTATCTTTCCTTTTCCGACCCATTATTTCATTTATATTTTGCCACGTTGCTTTTCTGCAGTCTTTACCCTGTTCTAATGCATGTACATAGTAATGTCGTTTACCATCGATTATATGTTTATTTGTTCTATTTCTTAACCTATTATAATCTCTCCTATATTCATTTTTAAATACACTGAATTGCGGACATTTTTCCACCTTTGAAAAGCGCGATCTCTTTCCTTTACTGATTTAATAACTCTTTCGTCATCCACACTTTATTCACTCTTCTTTTAACTTTCGACTCTTTAAAATTAGAAGCCACATCGTAGGCTATTTTAAAATTGCTCTGGATTGATTCGTATAGGGAATACACTTCTTGGCTGATAATAAATTATCCCATTTCATGCGTTTTAACACTTCCACTAATTTAGCTTCGTTCATACATTTATTCGCAACTGGTTCGTTTATTGTATTTATATGAACAAGGTCAATTCCTGTGGATGCAACTATCATATAGTGATCGCTAATCTTTGTTGTATATACCGCTGTTTTGACATCTAGGTCAATACCTCGGATGTAAACATGGTCTATACAGGTACTGCTAAGCCTATTATTAACTATTTCCTCTCGCGTTGCTGCAGTAACACACTGTACAAACCCACTAGTTGCTAAACACGCTTGATACAACTGAACTCTGACATCATTATGATCGAGTACATCAATATTTGAATCACCAATATATATGCATGTTTATTTTTATTTTGCATCCAATAGTTTCTATTTCGTTAATAAACTCTAATTTGGTATTGTAATCAGGAGGTCTATATACACATAACAGTGATATAACCCTTCCCGCTCCTGTAATCAGGTTACCACAAATCCCTTCAAAACTATGAAATAATACATCTTCTATGTCAAACCTCACAGTTTGCTAACAAATAGTATTAATCCACCCCCTCTCTTATTAAGTCGTTTGTTTACAATAAACGATTATAACCATCTATTTGATACACTGAGCTTTCTTCTAAAACATTAACTTCACTTAAGACTAATATATGGAATTTATTTATCTGGTTTTGCAATACCACGAGTAGTTCGTCCCAATTGTTCCATATAGATCTAATATTTAAGTGTAAAACAATTATACCTTTACAATTTTCTTTGCACCAATCGTCCAGACTGTCCGTAGTTTCACATGTCCAATCAACACCTTCAAGATCGTCTTGAGACCATAAGTCCATATAGATCGTACAGCCTGTTTACTTCAGTTGATCAATGTCCCCTGCTCTCTTTATCTTATCTTTATCTTTATCTTTATCTTTATCTTTATAATAATAATAATAATAATAATAATAATAATAGTAGTAATAAATAATAATAATAATAATAATAATAATAATAATAATAATAAATAATAATAATAATAATAATAATAATAATAATAATTCAATTTTATTTAAAATATTTTTTTCAGAAACAAAATACACGTTTAAAAACAATAAAAACAATCATAATTACAATAATCATGATTAGAAGATCAGCTTGAGGTTCTGGACATAGTTTGTTATACCAACTAAGATGGTCAGGTTTCTTGTCCTGAAACTGCATCTTCACAGGGATGTTGCACTCCGTCGAATCGTCGTGATTTTAAGAACTTGACGGAGAAAGGGCACTTGGTTGAGTTTTTGCAGTAGGGGAGCCTGGATGTAGTCCGAGAGAATGTGGAATAATAATAATAATAATAATAATAATAATAATAATAATAATAATAATAATAATTACTAGGAAAACGCTCAGTTGGACGCGTTGTTGAGCGAGCACCGGTACGTGCAACATGACCCGAGTACGACATTCCCATAAGACCCACCATACAGTGAAGGCCTAACTGGATAATGATATTGTACACTTTATACTATTTCAACATCTTTGCATTGTACTAATTCACGTCATGCCTTCTTAAGTGTATCTTTGTAGCTTCACTGCCTCCTTCATTTTTTAACATCATTTTTCGAATTATGATTACCAATAAGTCTTTAAGGTCTTAACCGATTTAGCTGAAAATTTGGAAAATAGGAGAGAATGTTTTACTTATTGACCCTGCAAAATTTCATAACGATCGGTACAATTTTTTTTTTTTTTATAACCAACGATTGGATTTTGTTCAAAAACTATACAGCAACCCGCCTAGGTGGTATGTACATGTGTGCAAAATTTCAGGTCGATCAGAGAAACGGTGCCACCTGTACCGAAGCAGTAACAGAAAAAAAACAGACATTCGAGCCATAAGAGTCAAGTGGAGACGCTCGCTACGCTCGCTCAATAATAACTAGGAAAACGCTCAGTTGGACGCGTTGTTGAGCGAGCACCGGTACGTGCAACATGACCCGAGTACGACATTCCCATAAGGCCCACCACACAGTGTAGGCCTACCTGGATATTGACATTATTTGTACACTTTACTATTCCAACATCTTTGCATTGTACTAATTCACGTCATGCCTTCTAAAGTGTATCTTTGTATCTTCACTGCCTCCTTCATTTTTTAACATCATTTTTCGAATTATGATTAGCAATAAGTCTTTAAGGTCTTGACCGATTTAGCTGAAAATTTGGAAAATAGAAGAGAATGTTGTACTTATTGACCCTGCAAAATTTCATAACGATCGGTACATTTTTATTTTTTTATTTTTTTATTTTATTTTTTATTTTTTATAACCAATGATCGGATTTTGTTCAAAAACTATACAGCAACCCGCCTAGGTGGTATGTACATGTGTGCAAAATTTCAGGTCGATCAGAGAAACGGTGCGACCTGTATCGAAGCAGTAACAGAAAAAAACAAAAACAAAAACAAAAACAGACATTCGAGCCATAAGAGTCAAGTGGAGACGCTCGCTACGCTCGCTCAATAATAATAAATAACAACAACAACAACAACAACAACAACAATAATAATAATAATAATAATAATAATAATAATAATAATAATAATAATAATAATAATAATAATTAATAATAATAATAATAATAATAATAATAATAATAATAATAATAATAATAATAATAATAATAATAATAATAATAATAATAATAATAATAATAATAGTTATAATAATAACTAGGAAAACGCTCAGTTGGACGCGTTGTTGAGCGAGCACCGGTACGTGCAACATGACCCGAGTACGACATTCCCATAAGGCCACCCACACAGTGTAGGCCTAACTGGATATTGACATTGTACACTGTATACTATTCCAACATCTTTGCATTGTACTAATTCACGTCATGCCTTCTAAAGTGTATCTTTGTATCTTCACTGCCTCCTTCATTTTTTGGCATTATTTTTTCGAATTATGATTACCAATAGGTCTTTAAGGCCTTGACCGATTTAGTATGAAACTTTGGAAAATAGGAGAGAATGTTGTACTTATTGACCCTGCAAAATTTCATAACGATCGGCACATTTTTTATTTTTTTATTTTTTTTTATTTTATTTTTTATTTTTATAACCAACGATCGGATTTTGTTCAAAAACTATACAGCAACCCGCATAGGTGGTATGTACATGTGTGAAAAATTTCAGGTCTATCAGAGAAACGGTGCGACCTGTACCGAAGCAGTAACAGAAAAAAAACAGACATTCGAGCCATAAGAGTCAAGTGCGCTCGCTCAATAAAAATAATAGTAACTATAATTATAATAATAACATTAATAATTGGATGAACGTAGCGAGAGAAGCGAAGATTCAATTTCACTACACTGGAGAAAAAATCCGGAATGTTTTTTTTCTTTTTTTTTGTATTTTTGTGTGTCTGTGAACACGATTCCGGTTAAACCAATACCCAATTGCGATGAAATTTTATGGAGGTCTATGAAATCTCTGAACAAACAACTGCACGGGAGGAAAAATTGATAGAAAAACTATTCTCATGAAAATCACAATTTTACGATTGTTTTCGATTTATAAAGAATTTCTTTGACTTTTAACACATGCTTTATCCGATTGTAATTATGTTTTCACAGAACCATTATTTCATAAATCAATATATTCGTGTGAAATAAGAGCTATCGAAAAATTATTTCTTATGAAAATCGCCATTTTACGATTTTTAAAATTTTAAAACATTCGTCGACTTCTAACACCTACCTGCTTAATCAGCATTGTAATGATTTTTTAACAGGACCTTAATTTTATGAATTTATATATTCGTGGAAATTCGAGCGCAATCGAAAAAATCATTTCTCATGATAATCGCAATTTTACGATTTTTTTCAATTTTTACATTTCTTCGACGAATAAAAAACCTATATGCTTTATCCGATTGTCATGATTTTTTTACAGAACCTTTATTTTATGAATTTATATATTCGTGTGAAATTTGAGTGTAATCGAAAAATTATTTGTCAAAAAATCTCAATTTTTCGCTTTTTTCGTTTAAAAAAAATTACGCTCATCCATCAACGCGGCGGGACTTAAGTGTTTTCCTAGTAATAATATATATTTTTTTTTATTAGCAATAAAGTTTTCTTCACAGTATTAATAATTAAAATTTTATTCGATTGCCCAAAATGCTTTAATAAGCTTGTCTGTGGGTTATATTCTTATTACAAATTATTATTATTTCATACGTATGTTACATGCTAGATACGGAATGCAGATTACAATGCAAATTCCTATAGATGGTTTAACAATATAAATAATAAAGACTTATTTACCAATTCAAATTTGAATAACATAAACACAAAAGTAAAATGAACAGTTACTCATACAAAAAGAGCTCTGGAAAAAAGGAAAAGATTTTTTTTTTTTTTTTAATTCTACGTTAAATTGGACAAAAGAAACTCTTTAACTCTTATCTTGACTTGGCTCAATCTATCCAATCCTTTTAATTCCAACGGCAACAGATTTAAACTCTGCGGCACACTGACATGTAGAGATCGTTCACCATATTTGTTTGCTGTCAAAGGAACTCTGTAGTCATTTGCGGCTTTCGCTCTTGTATATATGGTATGGTCAATTCAATTTTAATTTTTTGTTCATCATTATAATAAAATTGAGTTATTAACTTACATAACATATATATAACATTTACGGGAAGCAAATCAATTATTTTGAATAACTCGTTTGACGAACAATGATCTGTTATACGACTGGGTAGAATTGTTTTAAATATATTTTTCTGTAAAATTTCTATTTGATAAATATACATATGAGAGGCATTTCCCCAGGCCCACAGTGCAAACGAGATGATTGACTCAACCATGGCGATATAAACCATACGTATAGTAAACTATATGGGAGAATATTTTTTAAATGATACAATTGTGCTGAGCACGGTCGAATCCTGTTGCATAATCTACTAATATGTTTGTCCCAAGAAAAGCACTGATCAACTTCGATTCCCAAATACACGTGACTGTACACCGACTCAATCACTTGATCACAGTTGCAATTTATGTCACGTGAGTTTTGATTAATGTTATTATGTAAACACTGTACCGAGTGTGATAGGACTTTAACAGAAAACATTGTGTTCACGATTTAAAGGAGAAGAAATGTAAACTATTTTAGTTTTTTTAGCATTAACAATCAAACCGTCACATGAGTCCATCTCAGTAATTATTAAAATCCTCTTGCAAATACATTTCAGCAATTGAAATCCTCCTATGAATCGCAACCAATGCTGAGTCATCGGCAAAAAATATGCAAAACACTTCTTTAAGAATCGCGTAATCGCATTAAAATATACCAAGTATAACAATGGCCTTAGGATTGACCCTTGTGGCACCCCTGATTTTATTATTTTAGCGGTACTGAACACTTCACCTATTTTCACAATTATTTTTCTATTTTCTAGATAGTTCTGAAACCATTGCAAATCGGACCCCTCACACCGACATTTTCCAATGCCAATAATAATTTCTTGTGGTTGAGCGTGTCAAACGCTTTCGTGAAATCAATAAACATGACAAACCACATGCAAATTATACTTAATTTTGAATTTACTAGATTGGGAAGTTTTAATAAGATATCAGATATACTATTGCCCTTCTGAAAGCCAAATTGGTTTTTGGTAATAATATTAAATTTCGTAAAGTAATCACTTATACAGCCAGACACATATTTTTCCATAATCTTATTGATCACAGACAACAAGGCAATTGGATGATATTATTGGAATAATCATAATGGCTTCCACAGGCCTTACAATTGATATCTTGAGCATATCTGGCACCACACCCTCTTTAATTGATAAATTTATTAACAAAGCAATACTGGACTGATCTGATTCTTAATATTTTGCAAATCTTTAACCCTTATTCCATCAAAACCAAATCAAAATAATAATAAATTATAATAATAATAATAATAATAATAATAATAATAATAATAATAATAATAAATAATGATATTTAAATAATGAGTATGGATAATTAACTTGAGTTTTCATGAATAGCTACTCACGAACACTCTTGCAACGAGTCGGAAAAGACTAGAACGACGATGGAGAGCGAAGCTGTTACGACGGGCCGAGGTTCCGATCGACTCGATGATGCGCACTATGAGAGACAGACCGATGAAACCCCAGTGGTCGGTTACCAGGTCCAGCAACCTACGAACAAAAATAACGGCTTGATGCACTATTTTATTTTTTTATTTTTTTTTTATAGGCAGAATTCATGTTTATGATATTAAACTATACTGTGTATTTCGGACTAGTTAGATGGTGATAATGACAATAACCGTTTTCTGATATCGCAACGCCAATCACATCTACTGCATATTACTTTTTGCATGAGCGAAACGAAGATTCCATTTTACTACACTGGAGAAAAAAATCCGGAATGTTTTTTGTTTTTTTTCTTTCTTTTTTTTGTATTTTTGTCTGTTTGTCCACACGATTTCGGCTAAACCGATACTCCGATTGCAATGAAATTTTATGGAGGCCTTCGAAATCTTTAAACTTAAAACTGCCACGTTTTTGAGCGCAATCGGAAATTTTTTTCTCATGAAAATCGCAATTTTACGATTTTTTTTCGATTTTTTTAAAATTTCTTCGACAAATAACAACTACATGCTTTATCCGATTGTAATGATTTTTTCGCAGAACCTTAATTTTATAAATTAATATATTAGTGTTAAATTTGAGCGCAATCGAAAAATTATTTCTTATAAAAAATCGCAATTTAAACGATTTTTTTTAACAATTACGATGAATTAAAAAAATTAAGTTAATTTTTAATTTAATTTAATTAAATTTAAAAAATTTCAACTTAGTAATGATTTTTCCACAGAACAACAGAAAATTCGCATAACACATGGCAGCTCAATGCACCAATTACGCTCATCCAACAACGCGGTGGGACTTAAGCCTTTTCCTAGTGTATACTACATTTAGGCCCAGTAACAGAAACCTGTCGGTAAATTTTAGTGGGCATTAAGATTTATCTAATTTAATTCAGCACAATTTATTGATAGTTTATTTATTTTTTTGTATTTCTTTCTTCCCCTGCAGCCTCCTGCAATTGACAATTTGTCGGTGGCAGGTTTTTCTTCATTAATTTCTCTCACGATTCCTTCTTCTATTCTTCCTGGTTACTAGTTTTCCCCTCCTTCCTTTAGGTTACCTTCCATCCTGTTGGTTATATTTATGCAAATATTGTTACTTATTGGCACCCATATCCACTTCTTTCAGTTTGCTTCTGAATACCTTGATATTTTCAGCATTCACTGTCTCATTTGCTAGTTTGTTCCATTCGACCGTTGTTCTGGCTATGAACGAGAACTTTCCCACGTCCGTCCTAAAGCTTCCTCTTTCAAGTTTCCAATCATGATCTCCCCTTGCCAAGTAGTTTGCTCCCCTTGCAAAACTGTTTAGTTCCTTCCATCCTTCATGATTTCTTGTTACTCTGTACATTTTCCCTAGTCTGTCATTTTTTTCCTCCTATCCTCCAGATTTTCTCATCCCAATTCCTTGATCACCCTGTTACGCTCTCGTACGTTAAATAATAATAATAAAAAAAATATTTAGAGTCTGCCCACTCAGTTATATAACTTATTTTCAGTGGGAGACTTTAAATCAAAGCGACCAAGCCAACCCTGCAGGCCCCGACGCAATCGACGAGTGAGCGATAACCAACCTAAGATCGATATTTTTAATAGGAAATATAGCAATCAGTGGTATGAACAGTGCGAACACCCGCGAATCAACGCCAGAATCAACAAGGCCGATTCAGAACAACTCTGAAATTTATTATGTGCTTCGTTGCTAGGACGGCTCCAAAGTCACCGTTTACAAACTCCTAAGATATGAACTGATGGACTTAAGTCCAAATCAGAAGTTAAAAAACTTCTGACTATAGCGGGAATCGAACCCTCGACCTTCTGCATTGGAAGCAGATACACTAACCACAAGACCAACGAGCCACACACAAGACCAACGAGCCACACAACAAGACCAACGAGCCTTAGTTTTCGATGCGGCATTATATATCGGTGCATGCAAGAGCCTTACTTTAGCTGGGCGGATTAGCCTAACAATAGGGAATATTCCACTTCCGCCAAATACTGTACGAATAGATTTTTTAGAAAAAGTATTTCGTCCCGATTACAAATTATGTACTTTGTTTTTCCGTGAAATAATAATCTAGTGATTTATAGCCGTTTTAAAAGCAGCACTTTTTTAAAGCGGCAAAAACGACTGTGACGTCAGAACTGTGTTGATCAAACGCCGTCTGGATAAACATACATCCAGACCAAAGATGTTGGAATAGTATTATAGTAGGATCGAGATATACATCAAGACGGCGGTGTTTTAAACAAAGCAGCGCCTAGCGTAGCCTACAGTAATGTAAACAGATGGCGGACATTTTACATTTAACGCCTAGCCAGAAAACGAGAAAAGTTGACATTGCAATCAAAAAACAAAACTGAAACAGTCCTAGGTCTAGGCCTAGACGTAGAAAATTATTTATAATACAACAGTCTAGGCCAATCGTTCCTGTAGGATATAGGCATTGGTATGTGAATACTAAAATTACTCACTTGACAAGCCCTAGGTTTTACTTGCCAACCCTAGGCCTGCACGTTCATGTTCTGACACACATCCCGCACAAAAACCTTACTTTGATGACTAATTAAAGCCTATTGTAGATAAAGAATACCATGATAGTCCTAGGCTATGCAAAAATTCAAGACAAAATGCTCGTTATTCTTTATCACAATGATGTCGCGAAATCTCCTGTCACATACGAAAAAAGAAAAACAAAAGACGGTGAAAATGTACATCCCTGTGGAGTTGTTTGTGTTGAGCGAATGGGCGAGCACCGCCGTCTGTATGTAAATATGTACAAATATACGTACATTTAGTTTCCAATTGGCCTTGACTCAACACAGTTATGACGTAGTACCGTCCAAAGATGGCGCACGCTCGTTTTTGGCGCGCAAACTGGGGGACCCATTTAATTCTTGTTTAAATTACACAAAAAACATTTTCTCTAATAAAAAAAAGTGCAGTGACTATTAAGACATGAATAAGAATTAAAATAAGATATAAAATATTAAGTGGAATATTCCCTATTAGGGGTTTTGTGGTAGAGGTCTGAATTTTGGATTGTATACTCAGACCAATATTCTAAGAAAATTACCTCGGGGTGCCATGACAAAATCCGTCCAGTTCAGGGGGTAGAAGGTGGTGAAAAAATGACATTGTTTGAAAATTCAAAAATTAAAAATCAAACTATTTTCATTAAATTACAAAAATAATACTATTGTAGATAAAAGTCCAACATTTAATTAAAAAAATATATATTACCATATATGTATATCTAACCAGATTTTACACCCTTTGACTTTTTTTCACAAATTTACTCACTGTGCTGAGAGGATTAGCCTATCAGTCATGGGTTAAGTGATAAACCGTGAATTTTGGCTAAACACTCAGAAGAATGTTCTTTAAAAAATGGCTCGAGGTGCCCTCAAAAAAGTTGCTTGCTTATAGGAGAAAGAGGGAGTTTACTAATAGGGGTTGATAAAACTTAAATACATAAATCCGTATTCAAATATAATATTTAGAACGCCAAATTAATATGTATTGTAGAGTAAGGTCTAAACTTGAATTACAAAAATAAAAATTTCACCATATGTAAATCTTATCAGATTATGCGCCCATTGGCTAATTTTCATAAATTTCCTCAATATTACGAAAGTGTATCGTGTGACCACTCTTTTTGTCCCAAATTATTCCAATACTACGAATTAGGACGGAAAGAAGTTTTTGTCATGCCTTGGGTACATTTTACCGTTGGCAAATAGCTATTCGCTCGGGCATAAAGCATGCGACGTACTGAAACTTCACATAGCTGTTCAGAAACTGAAATCATATAGCATTGACAGCCCTACAGTCGCAGATTATCAATATTTTTTGTCAACTAGCCAGTAAGAATTCTCGGAAATTGTCAAGTTTCGAATTTCTACCAAAATACAAAATTGTAATAATCAATTATTTGTTTATGTATCGAAAAGTGTGACCGTAGAGTTTTTAGCTGATCACCCGTTTGTTTTCATTCTGCGTTGTAGGATATCTAACTCGGTGTGGTCATTGGAAGGCTCGCCGACCCAAATTAAACAAGTCGATGCCAACACCGTCCAATCTGTCCTAAATAACAAAGTGCTTATTGAAGCCTATTAATTAATTTATTTTGCAAGTTCTACATTAAAAGTGTCTGTATAATAAAATTTCACAATAAAACATAATGTTAAACACACAATCGCAACACACATATTATTATATGTGTTTATTCATCCATGGAAGGATGGTCAACAACACAACATCATATTGTTGTTTTTGTGGATAGACTGGGAAATCTGGATTCTGGTGAGTTGATAATTTGCAGCTAGTATTCTATACTTTGCACTGATTTTGTAAACATTTATATTCTTTTCAAAATAATTTTTAAAACACAAAGTTGGACACAGAAATCCTTCCAAATCCTAAAGGTATCTTTAACATGATATTTATTTCTCGATTTGTTTAGTCGGGAAACACTCCCCTAGGTGTAATTTCTGAATTGTAGTAAATAAAATGATATTTATATTTCAAACAACACGATTTTATACTCGTCTAATGTTGACAATGAAACCGCTCCTGCATGGTTCCCGGAGACAGACCTCGTCTGCACTTTGTATAAAGGACACTTAGATTGACACAATATTAATTAATCATAAGGGGGCGGGACCCTACCGTAGGTAATTGTGTTTTTGTGACATTAATTTTCAACTTGTGGTCTAGCCCTTTCGGGTCATGTTTTTTCTATATTTTAGAAGGCAGTGAAACTGTTTACTATAAAAACTAAATCGAAACACTTATGAGTGGGCAATAAACATTCATAAACCAAAATTTGTTTAAAACAAGGAAGCTTCGAAAACGCTTTTTCAGACGCGTTGTAGGATGAGCGCATGTTTTTTTAAACGAAAAAAGCGTATAATTGCGATTTTTAATGAGAACTTATTTTTCAATTGCGCTCAAATTTCACACAAATATATAAATTTATAAAATTAAGGTTCTGTGAAAATATCATTACAATCAGATAAAGCATGTAGGTGGTACAAGTCGAAAAATTTTTTTTAACGAAAAAAGAGTAAAATTGCGATTTTCATGAGAAATTATTTTTAGATCGCGCTCAAATTTGCAATAATATATTTAGTTATGAAATTAAGGTTCTGTGAAAAAATCATTTCAATCGGATAAAGCATGTAGGTGTTATAACTTATAAGTCGAAGAATGTTAAAAATAAAAGTAAAAAAAGTAAAATTGTGATTTTCATAAGAATAATTTATCGATTGCGCTCAAATTTCACAACAATCTATAAATTCATAAAATTAAGGTTCTGTGAAAAAGTCATTACAATCGAATAAAGAATGAAGACGTGTTATTCGTCGAAGAATTTTTTTTTAAATAAAAAAATATCGTAAAATTGCAATTCTAATGAGAAATAATTTTTCGATTGCGCTCAAAAACGTGTCAGTTCTAAGTCCAGAGATATTTGAAGGCCTCCAGAAAATTATGATTAAAATTGGAGTATCGGTTTAGCTGGAATCGTGATAACAAACCCACAAAAATACAAACAGGAAAAAACAAGAAAATCGAAAAAATCGTAAAATTGCAATTTTCATAAGAAATAATTTTTCGATCGATTTTTCGCACGTGGCAGTTCTAAGTTCAGAGATTTCAAAGGTCTCCAGAAAATTTAATCGCAATTGGAGTATCGGTTTAGCCGGAATCGTGTTAACAAACAGACAAAAATACAAAAAAAAACATTCCGGATTTTTTTCTCCAGTGTAGTGAAATGGAATCTTCGCTTCGCTCGCTACACTCATTCAAAAAACTAATTTGATTCTTAGTTTTTCATGGAGGTATAGTATAGTGTGCAAAAGACACTAGGATGATCCAATCCGACAAATGATCGTTAAGGAAGGTGAACCAGCAAAGTAACAACTTCAAAATGTTTCTAGAGAAAAACGATTCTTAAGAGTAATTAAATATGTGGGCTTAGTTTGAAAAGTACGAACGCATATATTCGGCTCAAATCGTAGCGTCCCCATGCTTATTTCATTGAGATTTCATACTTCGTCCAGTCGTAGGCCTACACAATGCTGATAGCATTCTGGTCACAGTACGAAGTTACAGGGGAGGACCACTCCCTCCCCCCGCAAGAAGTATCAGAATAAGTAGGCCTACAAGTTTTACCCGAATAAGACGGTGCTCACTCCAGCGGTCACTATTCCACATTTGAGCACGAAGGAGGCCCCCAGCCAGCTCATCTGTAACAAGAACATATGGATTATTAAGATGAATTATAGTTTAAAAGGTTTCTGGTTCGCAAAGCAAGGAGTGGTAAAATTCTTTGATACAAAATACGAATTAAACATTATTTTATAACTAGGAAGCTTCGCAAACACTTTTTCAGGCGCGTTGTTGGATGAGCTTATGTTTTTTTAAACGAAAAAAGTGTAAAATAGCGATTTTTATGAGAAATTATTTTTCGATTGCGCTCAAATTTCACACAAATATATAAATTCATAAAATTGAGGTTCTGTGAAAATATTATTACAATCGGATAAAGCATGTAGATGTTATAAGTCGAAGAACTTATTTTTCACGTAAAATCGTAAAAGTACGATTTTCATAAAACATTATTTTTCGATTGCGCTCAATCTTCACGCCAAAATATTAATTCATAAAATTAAGATTCTGTGAAAAAATCATTAAAATCGGATAAAGCATGTAAGTATTATAAGTCGAAGAATGTTTTAAACATAAAAAAAATCGTAAAATTGCGATTTTCATAAGAAATAATTTCACGATTGCACTCAAATTTCACACGAATATATAAATTCATAAAATTAAGGTTTTGTGAGAAAATCATAACAATCGGATAAAGCATGTAAGTGCTATAAGTCGAAGAATTTAAAAACAAAATCGCAAAAAATCGTAAAATTGCGATTTTAACGAGAAATAATTTTTCGATTGCGCTCAAAAACGTGGCAGTTCTAAGTTCAGAGATTTCAAAGGCCTTCATAAAATTTCATCGCGATTGGAGTATCGGTTTAGCCGGAATCGTGTGGACAAACACACAAAAATACAAAAAAAAACGGATTTTTTTCTCTATTACGATTAATCAAAAAAAAAATTAAGTTAATTATTTATTTAATTTAATTTAATTTTTAAAAAATCTTCAACTAAGTATTAATTTTTTCACAGAACAACAGAAAATCCGCGTAACACATGGCAGCTCAATGCACCAACTACCGTGCTCATCCAACAACGCGGTGGGGCTTAAGCGTTTTCCTATTAAACATAACTGTTCTAAGAATCTCAGTAGTTATACTAGGAAAACGCTTAAGTCCCGCCGCGTTGTTGGATGAGCGTAATTGGTGCATTGAGCTGCCATGTGTTATGCGGATTTTTGTTGTTCTGTGAAAAAATAATTACTAAGTTGAAGATTTTTTTAAATTTAATTTAAATTTTAAATAAAAAATTAACTTTAAATTTTTATTTTTTTTATCGTTATTCAAAAAAAATTATCCCTTGATCATCTTAACGCAATCTTAAATTACAAAATCTATCCCGCCTGGGGTATTTAGAAATAAGTTAATGAGAAATCAAATAAGCTGAAGAAAGATTTTTACAAAACATTAATTAAAGGGCGCTATTATCCAAAAAATGATTTTTTACCACATAATCTAGAGTGTTAAACTACATTTAAATTACCGTTTAAAAAATAATATCTTGTAACTGTAATTTTACACGAATTTTTCAATTTTTTTATCGTGAAATTTGCGAAAATTGGCGTTTTGGGTATTTTTTAAAATCGGCTTTAACTTGCTTCTGTTTTGTTCCACATAGATACTTGAGCTTTATACCAATTTAAAATGTCCCTTTATTATATAGTGCCTTGAAATTGTGCATTAATATACACTCAAACACACAAAAATATGCATTCCAAAATCACACCCCTTCTTGATTATCAGCATATTTGACCGAACCACTTGCCCAAATTACAAAACAAATATAGAGGATTTTGCAGAAAAGGATACGTCAATAATGGACAGTATTTTTTCGAATCAAAACCCTCCAAGATCACGGGGCATAAAGATCGTCCTCGTGTTATTTCTTATGGGAGATTTTTTCCGATGGGACCTAGCTCGAAAAATACTAATTTCGATTTTTTTTTTCGGGGCAAGGTGGACACAATAATTTTTCTGTTAATTTCTAAATTCATATCTAGTTAGCCTGAATGAAATTTTATTTAGTTTAACGAGTAAATACCCCTTTAAACAAAAATTAATTAACTAATCGCATAATATGCATAACATTATGTTTTACTTAATACAATCTAGAAATTAAAAAAAAAAAAATTGTGGGAGATCCGTGGTTCGAGTCCCGGTCGGGGCGGACTTTTTTAATTTCTGGATTGTATTAAATAATAACATTTACACCTACGGGAGTGTTTCCCGATTAACCAAATTGAGAAATAATGTTTTACGCCTCAACTATCTATCAAAGTAATACTTGAGTAAAGTTGATTTGTATACTCACGTATCTCCCATAGAGCGGGCTGACAATAAAGGCGACCAGCTGGAATACGCCGAAGACGACTCCATACTCAGTGGCCGTGGCGCCTTTCTTCTCCGCCTAGAACAAGATGCAACCCGCTCGGGTATAGGCCAAGGAGGTATGAATAATGTAAGGAGACAGCATGTCGCCGTGAAAACCATAGCCACTTTGAACGACAATGGTGGTCGGCAAAAGCCTCGAACCCAAAGCAAGGTCGTCGGTATTATTAAAGCTATTGTCAAAGCTATTAGCATTCCAAAACAAACAAAACGCAGCACATCAACTAAAATTACATTTCAACTCTTTATTATTCATTCTCATATTGATACAAGAGTTATTATCAATGTTTTAAGTATAATATCAGCTGTTTCGGCCGTCGATGGTAGTCGCCATATTGGTCAGCACCAACGAGAAGCAGTAGATACTGCGAAAAAATCTATGTTGTAGTAGCCGCCATATTGGTCAGAACCAACGAGAAGCAGCTAATACTGCGAAAAACTCGATCGGAGACGTTCAAAACGGCCACGTTCATTTGTACAGCCACAGATAGCGCATGCTGTCTCCTTACATTATTCATACCTCCTTGGTATAGGCCAGTGGCGTAGCCAGTAGGGGGGAAGGGGGGGGGGCGAATGCCCCCTGCCCCCTTGTCCTGGCGCCCCCTAACCACCTGCCAAGTCCCAAAAATACATATATGTGAAATAATAAATACGTAAATCCTTTGTGACACCTTCGTCCTTTGTCGCCTTTGTAGGTAGCCATGTGCCGCCTATGTTGATAAAACCTCGAGACTAGACTAGCCATCTGATTTAAGACTAATATTAATTTTATTTTGTGTGCAGTGTTTTAACTCCCATCAAGTAGACTGACGACCAATTTCAGTCAGGTAATCAATCTTCAATGCAATATTAGCTTCAAAGTGTGACCCTTATTCATAATTAAAATTCGCCTGAAAACGTGTTTTAGGCCACCTATCAAGGGAGACCCCGGTTGCCCACCCAACCTCGTATGTCAAACTTTAGTGTGACTCCCCCAGTCAGCGCCCCCTAAAAATTTCCTGCCCCCCCTAGACCCAAAACCTGGCTACGCCACTGGTATAGGCTCGCTAAATATTATTTGGGAAAAACCCGGAGATTTTTAATGTTCCTCAATGAAACTTGGGGATATGTTCAGGGGATGTACCGGGTGCCATGCTACGCTGAAGACAGTTGGAACCTTCCACTACAGCTGTACTATCCTAGATAATGTAGCAGATGCTTGCGAAGTTTTCATCCCTTCAATTAATCCTAGGAAAGACTCAAGTCTTGTTTGAAGGTCCCGGATCTATAATATTAAGATGGCCTTCAGAGCGCGCATGATGGTGTTCTTCTGCAGCCATCTCAGTCAGTTCAAGCAGCATTCCTATATTCCCTTTCATGTACCATCCGTGGATGCTCAGGGGCTGAAGCACCTCTCAGTCCATACAATCTATACAATCTATCGGTCTATACAATAAAAAAATTGTGAGCTATCTACATTTACAAAACATTCACAGATTAGTTAGTTTAAAGATTTGGATTATTTTTGGTCAAACCTACAAGTCTGATTGTAAATAGGATTGTGACTCAATTGTGGAAATTGTCCAGTGGTATTTTCTTGTTATGCGAATAACAAAATCATCTACTACCATAAAATATAGGTAGGGGATTGTTCGGGTTGGGGGGGGGGGGGGGGGGGGGTCAAAATAAAATCATGTTTTTGCTGGTTTTTTTCATAACACATACCTACAAAACTTTAACGTTTCTATTTTTGGCAAAACTCCTTTTTGATTGAAAGTTCTTTTTATATTTATACTAAATATAGATAGAAAGATACGTTCCAAATATACTGTTCGACCTTTACTGAGCATGCCTGAACAGAAACGGGAATTTACATTTTAAATTTTGATATATTTTCAATAATTGTAAGAAACTAAAATGATTCAACAAAATCAGTAGAGGATACTGGGCGGAGTGCGGTGGGGCGATCGTCACCCCCCCCCCCATGAGATTCATTTTTGATTGCGCAGAAAACCAATTGTGCCATTTTCGATTTTTTGTGTTTTCAGGTCACATTAAGATGTAAATTATCATAGGGGCGCTAACGGCCTGAGCTTTCAAACATACCCTGGTTCTGCAAAACCGAAGTCGCTTCCCACCCTCCTAGATACGTAGATAGTTTTCGTTAAACAATTATGTAAAAAATCTTGAAAATGAATCCCATGAATCAGGGCTGTCCGCCACTGAATAAAATATACCACATTTATGACAATTATACAGGCTAATTTAACTATGGATATAATAAGAGTACACAAAACAATGCAGCAAAAACGTTTTTGGAAATCGCCTTCGAAATCGCCTTCGAAATGTTAGTGAAATATTTCAGCTCCCTCGGAATTTAGAAAACCCGGCGTCCCTTGCCATCAAGTAGGCCTACATCAATGGAAAGGTGTTTACCTAAGTTTTGCTGATTGGGGTGAAAACTTGAGAGTGAGCAACTGAGTCTAGTCTCAACCATCCAGGTTTTAGCACCTGATAAGCTATTCAGTATTGTATCGTGCAACTGCAAGGCTGCACGGGCACGTGATGGTCGCAGAACGAGAGTGAAAGTGACATGGCGGGAGCAGGCCGATATGAGGTGTACTCAGATAAATTAATTTCAAGAACGGTTATTGGCGAAGTGGGGGGGGGGGGGGGTTGTTATATGCAATCCAACACAGTGCGTGCGATAATATGGTTAATTCTAACTTTCGCTTAAAACACCCGTAACGACATTTCAACACAACACCAACCGGTGACTCGCCTACAAATTGCTGATTGTGGTATTGATTTACGACATAATTTAGTTTGTGGTTATTACGAAAAGGGGGCTCAGGACATTAAAACAATACTATCAAAAGGTGATGCAAATAATAACAGCCAATAAGAAAATAAGTAATTCCGACATCACTTGGATCGCGAGCTATAGCAGAACAAAAGTAAAAAATGCTGGTGTTTTTTTCAAGATGACGGATTTACAGATTAACAAAAAAAAAAAAAAAGAATAATAAAATAAGTATTAGGCCTACGGTCACTTGGATTGCCTGCTATAGCAGAAAAACGAAAAATACAATATGCTAGAGTTTAATCAAGATGGCGGATTTTCCCCAAATGGGAATTTTTGAACTTCAGCTTTTTGTTCAGGGACATCTCCTTTATATGTCCCCAATGTTTCATTGAAGAACGAGAAATGTCCGGGTCAAAATTTAATTAGCCTGTACGGACTAACACTGTTCTTGTTATAATAAAATACTAATTTGCGATATCAGCAGGTGCATTCAATACTTAAAAACAACATCTTCCAAACGATTTAAAAAACAAAAATAAATGAAATACAGCTAACTAAATACACATTTTCCTTAGTAGTAGTGACAATCAACAGAAAAATGTGTATTCTAATGCTTAGTAAAACTATCCGTTACTATATTTCTCGTGGGAAACGTGTTCAGAGAAAATGGCCCCTATTTTGTTGACTGAGTTAGGTATGAACCAGGTACCGAACCAAGGACATCCCGAATAATGTAGTGAGTAAAGCTGGAACTATTTTTATCTGTTTGGCCAGGTAGCTTAATAAAGGCTACTCTTTTATCTGTTAGGAGCCTGTTTAACATTAATTACCTTTACTTGCAGGATTAACTTTTGAACTACTTGAATGTGTCTAGAGAATTAAATAAATTGGTGTAAATTGCGGGTTTTGCTATTGATGCAACCATTCAAATATATTTTCGGAAACATAACAAAGCATTTTTTTTCAGTAGCTTAAGATTGTCCTGTCTCTAAATTGAACACAGAAATTAACTTTTTTTACTAAATTTCAATTATGAATTTTTTTTTTATTATTATTATTATTATTATTATTATTATTATTATTATTATTATTATTATTATTATTATTATTATTATTATTATTATTATATTCGTCTCGCAGACGCTGTGGTGGAAGGACGTGTTTATCGCTGTGCTCTGTGCTCTGTGTGTTGTGGTTATGTTGTGCGGTTACTGTAGTGCCGAGGTGCCTGCGGACGGGGACCATATAACTTGCTCCGGCTGTGATAGTGCCTTACATTATAAGTGTGCTGGTGTGGCGAAAAAAACACACTCAGCTAAGTCACGCGAGGCAAAGTCTTTATGGCGTTGTCTTGGCTGTCGACAGGCCGCAAAAGATTCGGAAGATAATGGTTTGCAAGACATGATGTTGGAGATTAGCGTGAAATTTGTGACATATTAACGCATTACGGGAGGAAATCAAATCATTTAAAGAAAATCTTTCCTTAGAACTCAAGTCTTTGAGTGAAAACGGTCGCAGTTTTGGAAAATAAGTGTGAAGAAAAGGACAGGGTGATCGCAGAATTACATGCCAAGGTAGATAAGCTAGACCAATACAGCAGAAACAAGAACTTTGAACTTGATAACATTGTTGTTACTGAAGACAAAACGTCAACAACATCGTATTGAAGGTCCGCTGACAAACTGGGTATTGACCTGTTTGCCCAGGAGTTTTGACGCGGGCTCACCGACTTCCCCACTCGCAAGGACTGACCGTCCTCCGAGAATAATCGTTCAGCTGACGCCCAAAGGCAAAACGTGACCTGTTCATTGCCAACGGAAAATCGAGATAACTTGTGACGAATTTTCGCGACAGGTGAAAAGGACCAGCGGATTTTTATAAATGAAAATCTCTCCTTTTCATCGTGAATTATTGTGGAGAGCTAAAGTAATTGCTAAACTCTAAGTTTAAGTTTGTTTGGGTAAAGCAGGGCAAGATTTTGTTAAAAAGGACGAAGCTGCTCGTAAGGTGTTGATCATCAACAGGGTTGCCGATCTAGAGAAAATTAGTACCAAATTAAATGTCATGAATGACAATTTAGCTACGGTTGATGGTCTAGATATCGAGGATAAAAATACATGCGATGTTATTGATGACTTAAATGGATGGTTTAGTGAGGTTGAAGGCTTGTTTTTATTCATTTAAATGTAAGATTTTCTATCTGAAAGAAAGTGGGATGGGGTTTTAAGGTTATTAAAAGAAAACAAATTGGAGTATTTGATATTTTGGTTCTAACAGAAGTAAGAAATGTGGAAGACAAATCGATTTGTTTGGATGGATACGAAATGGTGTTTAAGATGAGACCGGATAAAAGGGGGGGCGGAGTCTTAATTTATATAAAATCGTCTATTAGCTATGTGTTATTTTGAACATAATTTTTTTTTACTGTGAAGCTCTTAGCTGTGATCTAACTTTTCCGAATAATGTTACTATTTCACTTTTGGCGATATACAGGCCTCCTGCGCAATCTACGCCTCTAGAAATAAAAATTTAAACTTCGTTCAAGAACTTGAATCTGTGTTAATTGATAATTTTAAAAATCCAAATGTTATAGTCATGGGGGACATGAACATTGATTTACTTGACGAGCGTGATCAATGTTTTTCATATTATGAGAACTGTTTGGCGAGTTTGGGTTTTATAAAATGCATAAATGGAGTAACGAGAGAAGAAGCAATTCGAGATGTGTGGTCAAAAACGTGTATTGATCTTTTTTTGCGCGGGGGAAATTTGATTATGCTACGCCCGGCTATTTTTAGGTGTAAAAAAAGCGATCTTACATGGTCGTGGTCATCTTTGGTCTTCAAAAAACCAATCACAGTAATTTAGGTACCAAACCCATGTCTCATTAGATGAGAGGAAGTGTTCACTGCTTTGAAACGCGTAAATTGGGCAGATTTAAGGGAAAAATTAATGATTGTAATAAGCTCTATGACTCTGTTCGGACTACTATTCATACAACATGAAAATTCGTCTTTTGTTGCAACCGGTCGTAAGAGGAAACCCGAGTAACAAGGAGTGGATGACTGATAACCTTGTTGATATGGTTCAACAAGAGACAGGTTGTTCCGTAAGTGGGGGAATGCTGAGTAACTAACCCGTTGAGGCGGACTTATGAAACTGAATATAAACTTTATCGTAATGAGGTAGTGAAGGAAATTTATAAAGTGAAACTGATTATTACAAAATAAATTTTGAAGTACAAAAAGGGGATGCTAAAAAAACATGGCAGGTAATTAATGAAGTAATAGGGAAATCAAAGCGTAACTCTGTTGACATGGTGATTAACAAATACTTACGTAATACATATAGTGGAGGAAGAAGTTGCTAATAGATTTGTTTTTATATTGTTGATGAGATTAATGTGATTCAACATAATTGCTCTTTGTAACTTCTAAGCTTTTGCCTCCTTTAAGTCAGAGTCAATCTATGTATCTAGGGAAAGTAAGTGTAACATCTGTGCTTAAAATTATCCTTTAACTTAAGCGTTACTAAAAAACCCTGGAATTGATGGGATTAGGGTGATCGACTTGCAATACCGGCTGAGGATATTAGTCCCTTAATTGCCCAAATAATAAACCCTGTCTCTAGAAAAGGGAGAAATACCTGATTTGTTAAAAGTTTCAATTGTAAGACCGGTTTATAAAAAAGGAAGCCATATGGAATTTAGTAATTACAGGCCATTGCCATTTTATCTGTTATTGAAAAAATAATGGAACGAGTAGTAGCTGACGCTTTATGCAACTATTTAGATAAATTTAAAAATTATTACTAAAAATCATTTGGTTTTCAGAAAGGTAAGAGCACAACCGATCTTCTAGTGAAATTTTCGAACTTGGTTAATAAAAAAATTTAAAAGACAATATGCACATTTCGGCCATGTTTTGGTGGATTTAAGCAGGCATTTGATACATTAATCACGTCAAACTTTTAAAATGGGCTTGAGCGAATAGGTATTCGTTGGCCCAATTTTAAACTGGGTTTTAAAAAATTTCCTAAGAACTAGGAGAATAAGAGTTAAGGTGGTGTTTTTTTTTAAATCACGAACGTGATGTTATTTCAGGAGTTCCTCAGGGTTTCTATTTTGGGGCCAATTCTATTTTTGGTGTACGTTAATGATTTGGTTAAATGTTTTTAAATATTGCTATGTATTTATTTATGCCGATGACATTTTGATTGGGTTTTGTACATAAAAACTTTGAAATAGCACAGTTGCATTTACAGATAGATTTTATAAAACCCTTCTTAAAGAGATTCATGAAAAGAGACTTTATAATTAATGCAAATAAAACAAAAATAATTCATTTTGTGGCACCTCAAAACAGAGATTGTCTCCGTGAGGTCAGGGTGATCACTCATTCCAAATGAATGTTTGCATAATCAAGTAGATCCACTTACGTGTGCATGCAGTGTTTTCTCGATAATGTTGACTCGCATATTTATTTGGATTAGTGGGTTGATAACATTTCAGCTGGGTACCTCATATTGACTCGATCTGTAACGCCTACGAGCCTGCCTCCGCAGTGTTTTTTTTTTTAAAACGTTTTTACCGTTTTCAGTTTGCGAAATGTATATATCGCTCTTGCAGAATCTATTATTTCTTATGGTTTACTTGCGTGGGGGTATTCCACTGACTGGGCCCCTTAAATAAAATTCGAGTACTACAAAATAAGCTGTTACGCCAAATAAGACCACGTAATTGTCAAACTCTGTCGACTCGGGGGACATACTCTTTTGCAATCTTCTTCCTGTTGACTGCTTTTTCCCCTTACCAACTTTTAATAAAATATTACTTTAAAATGATTATAGAAATTCTTGTGAAGAAACAAATGGACACGTAGTCAGGTTAAACAAAAATTTGAAGTTCCTAGAAGTAATAATAAATACGGTCAGAGGCGCCTTGAGTGTTTAGTCCCCGAGTCTTTCAATGACTTGCCTGATCAGTTATTACATTTCACAAAATTTCCGAGGTCAAGCAAGAAATAAAAATACATTTGTTGTCAAAATTGAGTGCTCTTGTCTAAATCTGTTCTGCGCATGCCTAGATTCGTACTCATCACTTGCTTTATTTATGTTGTGTTTTAAATACTTAAAAAGCCTTGACGTGGGGTTGTGTTTTTTTCATTTTAGTTACTAGTTAATCTACTTCAATTTGTTTACTTAATGTTTATGATTTGTTAATGTTTTTTTCCATGTTTCCTTCCTCTATGGTTGTTTTTGTTTAGATTACGTGATTTTGTTTTATTCCACAGATGAGCCCGCATAATGGGGTTTGTGGGTTTTCTTTGAGTGTATTATTGATATTCTTTTTTGTGACAATAAATTGAGTTGAGTTGAAAAAAAAATAAATAAAATAAAAATTATTATTATTATTACTATTATTATTATTATTATTATTATTTATTATTTTATTATTATTTAATATTTTTTATTATTATTATTATTATTATACCCAAAAAAAAAATAGTCAAATAGTAAATATTTGTCTGGAACAAATTGTTAATGCGAAATACATGAAGTAGATATTAGTAAGAAAGTTAAAAGAACAATTTATTTCGTTAAAATTGATCCAGTTTTAATATTAGCAACTGTTAATTATTGTTTCTAGTTTATTCAGTAATTTTTTTTCTTCAAAAATTGCAAATGACGATTACCAGAGAAAGTTATATACGAACAAAAATGTGTCTCTAAACCGCAAAAGGGACCCAAAAAAAAACCCTTGTGGTTCCCCGCACTCCACCCGCTCCACCCAATGTGGATTTTTGCGGGCAGCCACACGGGCCCCATAAAAGGGTCTCCCGGGGCCGGAGTGGGACCATCCCGGGTGCCCGCGACTGCGGGTGACATGCGGGGCTGCCCAGTATGCCCACATGGTTTAATTTTACTGTTTCCGCATGGCCCCCACATAACCCCCGGATGCCCGCAACTGCGGGTGACATGCGGGGGTTGCCCACAGTATCCCTTTGGTTTTAATTATGATCCCGCGGGGGCACCCCATTTTAACCCGCATGGTTTAAATTATTGCACCCCATGTCCCCCACATTAAAACCCCCCCCCCCCAGGGTATATTTGGGTGATATATACTTATTCGCGATTTTCCGGGATTAAATATGCGCACATTGTTTTTCAGGTAGTTGGGTAGTTTTTTTAATTAGTTCCAACGTTGGAATTTAAATAAAATAAAACCACAGGGGATACCCAAATCAACCCATCAATTTTGGCCCCTACTTGCTAGCATGTCCTTTTTGGTCGGCCCTACCTGCACTGGGTTTTCGGCACCTGTCACATAAAATTTTTGGTCAGCAAACCCCACGACTATTCCCTCGCCCTAGGATTTAAATATTGCTGAGGGCGAGTGTAAACCTTTAATCGGCCCTATTTTATCCATCGCGCAATAGCAAAACTTCAAATTCTTCGCCGTTTTTATCAAATAAAAAAAAATAAAAATTAAAATTTTTCCAATGCTAAGCAATTGTTACTTGTTTAAAATAGGGGGGTCAAGCCAAATTAATGTGCTTTTAGTCAACATCAAAATTAAAAAACATAAATAGTTTTTGAAAACACTAATATGCATTTAATACTTTGACATGTCGCATTGATTGTGGAGCAGCGGGGTTTATCGTCGTAAAAGGGAGGGTTTCTGGACCCAAACCTTCAAAAAAGACTAATTGTCATGTCGATAGCTACTGGTGTCCTAGTGGGAAGGGCTACATATAACATAATTTTTAATTTCGTCAGCCCATCAGCTGGTTGTGTGGTCCTAGCTTGTTATTGGCCTAGAGCTTTGCTGCCAGCTTAAAAATGTGGTTTTAAAAGCAATAAATTTTCTAGGGGAAAATAAAAATTTTTAATTATCTACGTGAAATACGAAATTTGCGGTTCCCAAAATAATTGGGCTAAATAAATTAAAATTTAAACCAAATATATTAGGCATTTTGTAAATTGGGGGTTCATTTTTAAAAAAATATTTTAAAATCTGGGTAAAATAGCAATATCAAAGCTAGGGGGCCTAGTTTAAATTGCAGGGGATGAAATTATAAATTCACATGTACTGCTATGGTAGGTAATACTTTTCAACCTATGCTATTGGGCAATAAAAAGACAATTAAAAATTTACCAGTTATTTTGAAGAAAAATCAAAACAAAAGGAATACCAGTCTTTTGAAAATTCCGTGATGACGCATATCGAGAATAATTTCAAAACTTGGCTAGATAGGCCTAAAATTCAATATTATTGTGGGTACGACGTCGATGCACCCAAAATAACCCTTAAATAACTTTTTATTTTGCAAATATTCAAAAAAATATAAAAACTATTATGTTTTTTGGTAAATCTAATATGCGGCCTAGACATAATTTGGTGGCAAAAAAAAAGAAAGCAATTATTTTTTCAAAAAAAATAATAAAATTTAAAAACATGGAAAGTCCATGATTTTTATTTAAACTTTACACCTGGTTTTTAGTATCATTTTTAATAAAAATTTATTTTGTGCATGCGAGTGCTGAAATCTATTATTTTTAGGGGATGCGCACATAATCAGTAATGGATTAATTTTGAAATCGTATCAAAATTCATTATCGTAATCAAAATAAAAATTGTGGTAAAATAGTGGCACAACCAAAACTCTATGGAAAAAGATTTATTTTATCTAAAAGTTTGCCATAAAAGGTTGGGTAATATGGTGCACACTAAAATTTATATTTGAAAATAACCCTATCGAAAACGTAAACCAAAACACATGACATAAAAGACGCAAGGCGCAAAGGGAAAACGCGTTGTATTTTTTTGGATTTTCATTCCCACCTTAGGTTCCATTATAGATGGGAACAGGCTTTGTTACGATTTGAAATAGTTGACTTAGGTACCATTTGAAAATCGTAATGAAAAAAATATGATTTTGCATCCCTAAAATTTTTTATTGCAATTACAATTAACAATTGTGCTTTTTTTTATTAGGTATTTAAGCCAAAAAATTAACACAAAATTTTAGTCGGATTTGGGTTCCCACTCACCATTCTTAAAAAAATAACAATTACAAGTCGGGTTTGGGTTTAATCGCACGCATGATCCCTAATAACATTCTAAGGCTATGGCAATAACAAAAAACGGTAAGAAAAATATTGCAAAGAAAAAATTTTTTTTTATTGTACCAGTTGCACGATCTTTTTATATACTTACAAATTGTTTCAGGGAAACAATAAAATTCTTCACAAGTCAAAATCTATTTTTGGGGGAAAAAACTTTTATCCTACAATAGACCTAAAGAAAACACGCTGCAAAGCCTTGCAACATTGTTGGGGGGGCCTAAAATTTTGTGACTGTTAACACTGGGTTGATTTAAATTCACGGGGATTGAAAATAGATTTTTCTATAGGCACATCAAACATTTGCTGGAAAAAAAAAAATTTCATTTTTGACTTTGAAATTTTGTCCCACACAAAAAAATTTACTTTTTGTCAGAATCCAATTAAAGTTTTAAAATTTTTGCAATTTTGGAACAAGACAAAAAAAATTTTCACGGTTAAACACGTCTCCCGGGGGGGTTTTTTTTTCATCGCCACTTCCATCTACGCGTTTATCAGGTGCAGCTCCGTTTTTTCGCATTGGTTCACTGTCATTTTTCCGTCTGTGCTTGCCCCAAAATATCTGAAAGTAACGGAAGAATTACCCAAAAGGTCTTTTTAAAAAAATTTTTACCCTACTAAAATTAGTCCAAAAATAATTTTTAAAATTTAGCCTTTTAATATGTCTGTAGGACTAAAAGATCATAAACCCGTTAAAGCAATTTCTACAATCCAGTCGGGCCAACTCGTGTATACTACCTACACACGGCCTAGATCTACCGATAAAAAAAATTTTTTTCCCACATTTGAAACCCCCAGAAAATTACCACCCTTTCCCCTTCATTGAGTAGGGCCTAACCTGTGAATTTAATATCATATTTTTATATCATGGGTGGGGAGAATCGGACAATAAAGTCTTGTTCATATACGGGCCTAAGTCCAAATGTGGATGCAACGTTCCGTCACGAAATTTTTTTTTTAAGGGGAAAAATTTACCTACTAGGTTTTTGTTAAAATTGCCCCAAAAATTAAGAACCGGGGGTTCTCTGAGCCCTCAATTTAAAAAAAAAAAAAAATATCGTAAGCCTACTTTAAATCTTCAAATTTGGTGAATTGGTCGCTTGAATAAAGAAATTTTCCAAAATGATAGGGCAATTTAAGGGAATCACCCTTTAGCAGTTTAAATTTTAACAGGGCCTAGGCCTAGATTTAAAAAAAACCCCAGGTAACCATATTGATCGTTAACCCTAATGTTAAAATTTTCAAATAATTCATGGGGCCTATGGGCCTACGTTGGATTTTTCTTTTTGGTCGGTTTTATCAACGTATAAACAATGTCCTAAAAAATAGTGGGGTAGCCTATTTTGGGAACTTGTTTTGGCTGGGGGGGGGGGGGGAAAGGGGGGGGGGGCCCAAAAAAATCATCATTTTTTTCACTAAAATATTTAAAAAAAAATCCCCATTTGATGTGGAAAAAAAAAAACAACAAAACTAAAAAACTTTTAACATTTCTTTTTAAAAGGGGGCCTAAAGGACTGTCAACTGAAAGGGTTTCGCCAAACAAAACTCCCTTCTCCCCCGCAATTAACACAGCAAAAAATTTTCGTTTAAAGCGAACCCTTAAATAAAATAATCCCCTTTAAATGCTACCCCACTCGTCCCGAGCCTAGGGCTGATTTTCAGTGGGGGACAGTAAAACCAAAATGACCCAAACTAAAACCCCGAAGGGCCCCACGCAATCGCGAGTGACGATAAAACCCAAACCCAAAAAAATTTATATTTTTAAAAGAAAAAATAGGCACAATCAGTGTATGGAGAGTGCGAACTCCCGGATCAACGCCAGTCAACAAGGCGGATTAAACAAATTTAAAATTTTTTAGGCCTATGTGGCCTTGCTAGGATGGCTCCAAAGTCACGTTTACAAATTCCAAGACAAGAAGTATGGACTCAATCCAAATCAAAATTCAAAAAATTCGACATTTGCGGAAACGAAGTTAAAAATACCCCCGGGAAAAATATTGGCATAGGGGCTAGGGGTAAGATTATTTTGATACCGGTAATTTTTTACTAGGGAGGCCTCCGGGTATTACGAAAGAAAATCCACGGCCAATAAAAAACAATTTTACTTAGTCGGTTTTCCCTTAGGGCCTGGGGTTTTTTACCATAAAACTTTCGAGGCTTTTATGCTGGTTGGTCGAAAAAGTGAGTAAAATTTTTTATATAAACGCACCGAGTTGCAAACGCTGGTTGGGAAGCAACTGTGTAAAACCCGAGTTACTCGCGTCCCCTTTGACAATTTGCCGCCAAAACTGCTACCAGCTGATTGCAAGCAACGAAACAAACTACAACCGGATAAACCCCAATATATACATTGTAAATTGCGGTTTTTGATTCAAGCAGGGATTTTTTTACCCACCGTACTATTGGTAAACCTAGGCAAAATTTAAAAGATTCATGGGCCTAACCCCCATCCCCTAATCAATAAATACATCAGGCCCAAAAAGGTTTGTTGCCACGGGGTGAGATTTCTAACCATCAGTGAAAAAGTAGTGAAAACGCAAACGTTGTGCACGTCATTTTAAAACACGTTCGAACGATAAAATTAAAACCCGGTTTTACCTGTGGATTCTAAACCAGTACGCCGCATGGTATTTAGCGTTTTGTTAATTTTTGGCCCTCGCTAGCTATTCGTTGTAGTTACCTAGCCTATTGGACAGTGCTGGCCCACGCACCCAGTCGAGCCAGATTTAAAGGAATCAAGCCCATAGGCCTAGCCTAGGCTAGGCCAGCCCCGCTTTTCGTCCTAGCCCTAGGGCCTTCTGAAAAGTCAAGGCCCACCTAGGCTATGCCTAGGGGGATAAAACTTTTTGGCCTAGGGCCTACCAATACTCCGCTTACAATTTACCTAGGTCACCTAGTGCCGACTAGTAATGAGCCCCGGGCTTGTTTTGTACACTCTAACATCGTGGTAGGCTAGGGGCCCAGGGCCCTTTACTTATTCCTTTGGTCGCTTGGGAGGTTGGCCCTACCCCAGGCCTAAAAGAGCCTGGGGGTTTGACCCATTTTTCATGGCATTGGCAGGCCTTTTGTATTAAAAAAAGTTAAAAATATTATTCCGTTTTCGCAGTAGGGGTAGGCCCTAACGCACAAAAATATCTTGTACCTGCTAGGCCCAGGCCCCAGGCTACCCCCACCCCAGGCTACAACTTAGGGGCCGGGGGACTATGGGCCCCAGGCCTACGCCAGGCCTCCATCTTGGCGAAATTGGAACATACATAACCTTTTCGTCGGGCCCACGTAATTTTCCAATATAACAAAAAGGTGTAAATTATTTTAATTTTTCTTACTGGTGTTGTTTCGATTTTCCTCAGCCTCCCCTGCTAGATATTTTTTTTGGTGTTCACAATTCGTGAAGTCGTGTTGTTGGTGTGATCAGCTCGTGCCAACGTTATAATTACATCATTTTTTTTATTAAATGACTCGCTAAAATTTTCTTACATGGTTTAAAAATTTTTTCAAGTTCGACATCTATAAAAATATATTAAAAAAAATATTGGGATGTTGTGGGTATACAATGTTCGAACGGGGAAAGTTTATTCATCTTGTGGTTTATGAAAATGGTATCCCGCGGGCGTATATCCCCCCCTTATTCAAAATTAATTCAAGTCATCACCAAGAGACGAACGAATGCAAAATATAATTACAATTAAAAAAATAATAAATAGCTATTTTGGAAAATTTTTTTTAAATTAACAATTATAATATAAAACGAACGTGGGTCTCGCAATTTTTTCAATTTGTTCACATTTGTTGTGTAAGGCTGGCAGACACCCTTTGCTTGAGACAAAATGCCTTTTTTTGTGAAATTTCTAATACTTTAAATCCCCGAAAAGGGAAAAAAAAATAAGAGAGAAATGTAAATTATTTGGTTTTAGGATGAGCGTAGCGACGAAACGAAGATTCCTTTCACTACACGGAAAAAAAAACTGAATGTTCTTTTTTTTTTTTTTTTTCCTGATTTTGTGTGCTTTAACAATTCCGGGTAAACCGATACTCCAAATTTCGGATGAAATTTTTGGGGGCCTTCGAAAACTTGAACGAAGAAAATGCCCGGTTTTTGAGCGCAAACAAAAATTTTTTCTTATAAAATCGCAATTTAGATTTTTTTCGATTTTTAAAAAAATTCTTTAGCTTATAACCCTACATGCTTTTCCGATTTTAAAGATTTTTTTACGAACCTTAATTTTATGAATTTAGGTATTGTGTGAAAATTTTTTGCGCAATCGAAAAAAAATATTTTTTATGAAAATCGAAATTTTAAAAGTTTTTTCTTCTTTTTAATTTAATTTTTTTGACTTATTAAAAACCTACATGCTTTATCCTATATTTAAAAGATTTTTTACAGAAAACCCTTAATTTTATAAATTAAAATATTCGTGTAAAATTTGTGCCAATCGAATAATTTTATTTTTTATGAAAATTTCAATATTATATTTTTTCCTTTTTTTTTCTACATGAATTAAAAAATTAAAAAATTAAATTAATTTTTAATTAAATTTTTTTAATTTTTTAAAAAAACTTCAATTCGAAAGATTTTTTCACAGAACAACAGAAAATCCGCTAAAACATGGGAGCTAATGCACCAATTACGCTCATCCAACAACGCGGGGGAAATTAAGCGTTTCCTAGTAAATCTTATACAATGAAAAAACGTACATCCTTTGTGGAATGTTATGATACGGAGCTTTACGCTTTTAAGGGTCCATTGCGATTAATTTGACTGTTTAAATTTATTTATAATATTGCTTTGGGCCGCTGGGGTAAGGAGTAAAACGGTCAGACCAATTTTTTTGCTGTGGGGAAAAATGTGGGGTTTCCCCAAACCTGCCACACCAATAGAAATGTTTTTGTGGAATATAGCAACCGGTCCCGTGTGGGAAGGTATGGGGGAAAACCCACCTATCTGCCCCCACACCCCCCACCACATCCCCCGCATGGAAATCCAACGTACAAAAGCCGGGTTTCCCCCACACCCCACATCCATCCCACAGTGCCCATACTTCCCCTGCCGCACCCACTGTTCCGTATGGGACCACCACTTGTGTTTTCTGGGGGAAAAAATGTTTCAAAACTAAAAGTTTTTTTATAAAAAATTAAAAAACGGGTACACCAATGGCGGTTTGTGTGAGTGTTGAGCATTTTTTTTAAAAACACCAAAAATTTTATTCAAATTTGATTTGATTAAATATTGCTTTAATTTACGTGTTATGCAATTTTCATTTTGATTCCTTTTTCAATTAAATATTCTTAAATACCCCAGTCGACCAATTGGCAACCCTCAGTCAAGTTTTAAGGGAGTATCTGTCAAGGGGTGAATTACGTTGTGTAATTTCCCCGGATAGAAAAGTGCTATACGCGTTTTCCCAAACAAAGAAGTGGCAGCCTAAAACGCAACATTCGGGGCCCCGTGATAAGGCGAGCTGCTTACGGCGGCCTGTATTTTCAGTTTAGGTTCAACTTGATTTTTTTTTTACATTTCTGATCATTTTCGAAAAAATTGTTGATTAGGTCATATCTTCCGCGTATTTTATTAGTAAAATTAATAAGTTTTGGGGATCGGCTTTATTAAAAACGGGAATTAAATGGCGTTTTAAATTACAACAAATAATAGAGATTATTTGATGATATTAGCTCGAAAAGATCAAACCACACCGTTGAACTATTAAATACAGAAACAAGTGTATCAAATAATGTTGAATGATGAAGATCGATGATATTTTGCCAAGAAAATGTTGCCCACCATTACTTGATATCTAAAAATCAAAAGAGCTTCTAGCAAATTATAGCCCTACACTGTTTTGCACGTTTTCTACATCGTTTATCAATGTAAACGCAATCGGAGTAGGCCTATATATTTATCTACTACACACTTAGGACTACTGTTTTTTTTAAAATATACATTTTAAAAAGTAGGCCTATTGAATAGTTGATGGCCTATTTTTATTATTGTTTTGTATGTCAATAATGGCATGACGCGTCATTCTGCAGACAGCAGACAGCTGCAAACAGGTTTAATTCTTATTATTTTCTAACTATACCTGATATGCAATACATTAAAATGTGCTTACTCCTACATAATCCTATTTATTAAACTATGTCCAAATGATATGTTGAAATTAAATATTATAATTTTGTTGAATATTAGAGAATATTCGTGTTACATTATAAACGCTGCTTGTTGTTGGTCTGTAAATTAGTTAATTAATTAATTAATTAATTATTAAATATAAATATATATATATATATATATATATAATGTATATATGTATATATATATAAAATTATAAAATTAGTTATATGACTGAGTGGATAGACTCTAAATACAAATTGTATTAATTAATTAATTAATTAATTAATTAATTAATTAATTAATTAATAAAATTTGTATTTAGAGTCTATCCACTCAGTCATATAACTGATTTTCAGTGGGGGACAGTAAACTAAAGCGACCAAGCCAACCCTGTAGGCTCCGACGCAATCGACGAGTGAGCGATAACAAACCAAAGATCGATATTTTTTGAAAATATAGTAAAAGAATCACCTCTATGCTTCGTGCTATCCATGAGTATGACGGATAGGCCTACAATACACAAACTAGAAATTTCATCGGCGTTACCTTTGTTCTGTAAGTGCCTGAAACAAGAAAATTTCAAAAGTTAGGTAATCTATATTCAAAAATTTGTTTTGAAAGGTGTTATTCTTCAACAAAAGTATTAAGTAATTAAAGTTGTGTGGTTCAGAAATGATGCGCAGATGATTTAGCACGCAGCGATTCTGCCTCGCGCCCACGTGACGCGCAACAAGAATAAGACAGATTCGTATCGTCTGTCCAAGTGACGCTTTCTAAAACCTAGGCCGCTTTGCTAACGCTGTTCCCAGTCAAGTTGATCGTTGAGTGTTTTAGGTTGACAATTATTTCTATACTTTTATTACGATTTCGTGTGATATTGTAAACATGCTTCATTTGTGTACGTACGTGTAATGTCTTACCCTGCTACTCAGAAAAAGAGCAAGAACCGACACTCCTCGTCGTGTGCGGAGCGCCGAGGTCATATCGATCTCTCGTTGCCTTAAGGGGAATCCCTAGACCCAAATACGATTTCTAAAGAATGCAGTAAAGACGTCTGAAAAGTAAGTAGAATGTAAGAAAAGAGTGTATTATTTTTTTGAATTTTTTTTGACGGGACGTAACCTCAGAATCAACAATTATATTCAAATTACTGGAATCAGTTGCTCAAGTTCAAAATTGAATTTTGAGCAGCGGTTTTTTGTATATTATTTCTACACTCCTTTATCTACAACCTTAATAAAAGGATTTTTGGTTTTATATGGTTTGTTGCGTTGCACAATTTTTTTCGCCTGCCGGTACAATTTCAAATTTTGTACCGTTTAACGGAAAAAAATCTTGCAACGCCTGAAACCATATAAAACCAATAATCCTTATATTTAGGTTGTAGATAAAGGAGTGTAGAAACAATATACAAAAAACCGCTGCAATAAATTCAATTTTGAACTTGAACAACTGATTCCAGTAATTTGAATATAATTGTGGATTCTGTGGTTATGTCCCGTCAAGAAAATTTCAAAAAAATAATCCGCTCTTTTATAAAGCCCCTCTTACATTCTACTTACTTTTCAGACGTCTTTACTGCATTCTTAAGAAATCATATTTGGGTCTAGGGATTCCCCTTATCTGTGTCAGGTACGGAATTTTAATTTTTTCTCAAAATTAATGATTTGATAAAACTCCTCGCTTTTAAAATATTTTTTTTTGTGTTTGGTAAAAAAAAATTGAACTTTTCGGTAAATTTTGGAATGTTTGTAAATTCGAAATCGACAAATTTGTTGAGTAAAGTTTTTGAAAAATCTGATTTTTTTACCTTTCGGTTACATTTTGTTTTCCAATTTTGTCTCAACTCTATCTCTAGTTTAACTAGATCAGGGTAGCGAAATTAAAGTCTTTGCTACTCTCATCCAATAACAATCATTTACTATACTTATTATTATGTCACCAACTTATTCCAACTATAGACGTACCTCTTGCGGGTAGAAGGGCGCCTGCAGGGAGGCGCAGATCCCAGTGGTGAAGGTCGCCCCACATAGTGCGACCACTAGGAACCATTCCCTCTTAGTGAAACTTGATTTGCTCATCCTAGAGGTACAAACACAATGGTTAGCTATAGGCGATAGATGATGTACTCGGTGGAGAACCGAATGTAAATCAAACACATGTTTGTTGAATATTGGCTCAACAAATATGTGTATAATACTTGTATAGTTAATAGTTTTAATTTGTGAAGTTTTGTTTTACAATTATTTTCTGTTTGTGTGATAAGGCATCAGCGTTGGCTGCAGAGACCAATAAAGATTTATTATTATAATAATGAAGTTAGTCTATCTTTATGTAGCTAGAAATTGAGAAAATCTGATATAGTCTTTGTTAAAGATCAAATTTATTTGTTTGATTCGTTTGGCTAGAACTATATTCCTGACTTATGAAACTTTTTTGTGAGGCATTTTACACAAAACGTATGCTATTAAAATATGTGATATTTTTTATAGTTAGTTAAATTTTTTTACTATAGTAAAATAATATATAATATACATGTGCAAAATCTAATAAATATAAAATGTGTTTTTAAACAGTAATCGAATGCGCATAGATACATCGCTTGTTCGTTTCAGAGCGAAGCTATTAATTTCAGAGCGTTTCAAATGGCTGGCTGTAAGGTGTGTAGTCTGCTCAAACAATCACAGACGAAACATTACCATTCTTTTAGTTGCCGATATTGAAAATTTGTTATATGACTGAGCGGTGGACTCGAAATACGAAGTTTTATTTTAATTTTAAACATTTTGTATTTTATTGGAAGTAAATTATTTTGAAATTGTTTATCACATATCAATAAAATATTAATTTTAATTCTTCACTAAATAAAAAATAAATATATACACGCACTACATAATCATCTTTGATCACACTACAAAAGTTAACATCTCAACATAATTTCTTGTAATTATGATTGATGGTAGACACAATAGACACACAACAATTACATTAACTGGTGGTGTAAGTACATGCGTGTTGGTAAGGTGTATAGTGTAATATAAACTAACCTCCACAGAATCCAGACACGTGAGCAAGTTAGCAAATATAGGAAATACTTAATCATTCGATATCTTTGGCACCTGTAATTACATATTTATCCGTCCTTGCAATAAAGTGACCCTTTCATAATAAATCTGCTATGCAACTATTCCGCACGTGTTGCAAAGCAGGCCCGTAGGGTATTCGCCACGGTTATATATAGTGGTTTGGCTAAGAACCAACATGTACTGTCATCTGTGAACTATCACGTTATTTAAATAAGGCAAACCGGAGAAACCATCGCATGTTGCATCACTATGCACTGTTACTAGATTCAGAATTGCAGCTGTTCATGAATATATTTTTGTGTGCACAGTTGTTACATTGTAAATCTGTGTTAACATTTTTATTTCTTTAAAGCCTTTGAATATATTTAATGTCTCATTAAATGATTTTTAATAACAATTTTTAATCATTATAGTCCTGCATGTCTGCATAATAGCCTGCTTTAAAATCTGTATTAAAAATATTAATAATACACTTTTGCACTTTTCTATAGGACTAGCTCTTCCCACCCCCACCCCCTCCCACCGGTCATCAAAATCATTCGGATTTTATCACCTTATAATAGCAAAAAATTATCAATTGCATGTAAATCAAATGTTTGGGTGACATAAAACGTGATGCACGCACGCACGCACGCACGCACGCACGCACGCACGCACGCACGCACGCACGCACGCACGCACGCACGCACGCACGCACGCACGCACGCACAGCACGGACGCACGCACGCACGCACGCACGCACGCACGCACGCACGCACGCACGCACGCACGCACGCACGCACGCACGCACGCACGCACGCACGCACGCACGCACAGACGGACGGACGGACGGACGGACGGACGGACGGACGGACGGACGGACGGACGGACGGACGGACGGACGGACAGGCGGTCTGAATCTGATAGGTAATGAGGAATGACTTATGCATGAAGACGAGTTTCGCCAACTTATATCTTCTTCAGACGTGTCTTTACTTATTCTCCCCCCTTTTTGTAAGGCAAATCAGTTTTATATGGATAGTAAATAAATGTGTAAATAATACAAAAACTTAGATGTGTGTGGGTCATTTGTTTTATGTTGTACAACATATTAATAGATACAGCCGAATATGTTATTAATATAAACAGTTACAGCCGTGTTTTTATGTAACATAATAATATAAAAACGTTAAGAACTCATAATATTATAATGAACTTGCATAAATACTACATTAGAAATATACTAATCATTGCTATGTTACTAATATAGGAAAACGCTTAAGTCCCGCCGCGTTGTTGGATGAGCGTAATTGGTGCATTGAGCTGCCATGTGTTATGCGGATTTTCTGTTGTTCTGTGAAAAAATCATTACTAAGTTGAAGATTTTTTTTAAATAAAATAAAATAAAATGAAAAATAAACTTAAATTTTAATTTTTTTTAATTAATTGTAATTTAAAAAAAGGAAAAAATCGTAATATTGAAATTTTCAAAAGAAATAATTATTTGATTGCGCACAAATTTTACACAAATATATGAATTATAAAAATTAAGGTTCTGTGAAAAAATATTACAATAGGATAAAGCATGTAGGTGTTATAAGTCAAAGAATTGTTTTAAAAAAGAAAAAAAAACGTAAAATTTCGATTTTCATGAGAAATAGTTTTTTGATTGCGCTCAATTTTCACACGAATACCTAAATTCATGAAATTAAGGTTCTGTCAAAAAATCATTAAAATCGGACAAAGCATGTAGGTGTTATAAGCTGAAGAATTTTTTTAAAAATCGAAAAAAATCGTAAAATTGCGATTTTCATGAGAAATAATTTTTCGATTGCGCTCAAAAACGTGGCAGTTCTTCGTTCAGAGATTTCGAAGGCCTCCATTAAATTTCATCGTAATTGGAGGTTCAGTTTAGCCGAAATCGTGTTAACAGACACACAAAAATACAGAAAAAAAAAAAAAAAAACATTCCGGATTTTTTCTCCAGTGTAGTGAATGGATCTTCGCTTCGCTCGCTACGCTCGCTACGCTCATCCAACTAATCACTGCTATGTTACTAATACTAAACATTACTCTGTTACTAATACTAATCATTGCTATGTTACTAAGAAAACGCTTAAGTCCCGCCGCGTTGTTGGATGAGCGTAATTGGTGCATTGAGCTGCCATGTGTTATGCGGATTTTCTGTTGTTCTGTGAAAAAATCATTACTAAGTTGAAGATTTTTTTAAAAATTAAATTAAATTAAATGAAAAATTAACTTAAATTTTAATTTTTTTAATTAATTGTAATTTAAAAAAGGAAAAAATCGTAATATTGAAATTTCATAAGAAATAATTATTTGATTGCGCACAAATTTTAAAAAAATATATGAATTTATAAAAATAAGGTTCTGTGAAAAAATTATTACAATAGGATAAAGCATGTAGGTGTTATAAGTCAAAGAATTGTTTTAAAAAAGAAAAAAAAAAAGAAAAATTTCGATTTTCATGAGAAATAGTTTTTTGATTGCGCTCAATTTTCACACGAATACCTAAATTCATGAAATTAAGGTTCTGTCAAAAAATCATTAAAATCGGACAAAGCGTGTAGGTGTTATAAGCTGAAGAATTTTTTTTTAAATCGAAAAAAATCGTAAAATTGCGATTTTTATGAGAAATAATTTTTCGATTGCGCTCAAAAACGTGGCAGTTCTTCGTTCAGAGATTTCGAAGGCCTCCATAAAATTTCATCGCAATTTGAGGATCGGTTTAGCCGGAATCGTGTTAACAGACACACAAAAATACAGAAAAAAAAAAAAAAAAAACATTCCGGATTTTTTCTTCCAGTGTAGTGAAATGGATCTTCGCTTCGCTCGCTACGCTCGCTACGCTCATCCAACTAATCATTACTATGTTACTAATACTAAACATTACTCTGTTACTAATACTAATTGGATGAGCGAGCGAGCGTAGCGAGCGGAAGCGAAGACTTCAATTTCACTGACCCCCCAAAAAATTTAGCTCGGGTGTTTTTTTTTGTTTTTTGTTTTTTGTTTTTTGTTTTTTCGTCTGTTTGTTCGCTCGATTCCGGGCAAACGGCATACGCGATCTTGATGAAAATTTGACCGGACCTTCGTTTTCTCTGAACTTAGAGGTGTATTGTTTTTGGGTACAATCGAAGAAATATTTCTCATAAATATCGTACTTTTACGATTTTTTTCGATTTTAGTGCGATATTTTCGTGACATTTGGGCCGATTCTGACCAAACGGGTGGGGCTAGAACGTTCATATTTCACATGGACATTAAGATTATGGTGATGTAGTACCTTTTGAAAGAAAAAGTTGAAAAAGTTAGCTAGAATCCATAGAAATAAAGGTTTTAATATTAGTTTTTCAATTTTTAGTGCGATTTTTTCGTCACATTTGGGCAGATTCTGCCCAAAAACGGGTAGGGCTACAACGTTCAGATTTCACATGGACATTAAGGTTATGGTGATGTAGTACCTTTTAAAGAAAAAGTTGAAAAAATTAGTCAGAATCTACAGAAATAAAGGTTTTAATGAGTTTTTGAAGTTTATAATACCAATTAACAAATAACAATAGAAACTTGACAACAATCACCTCCACAATGCATTCAAAAAGCACTTGCAAAGGAAAAGTGCAAACAAACGCACAAAACGCAAAAAAACTTACAAAAAAAACGCTCATCCATCAACGCGGCGGGACTTTAGCGTTTTCCTAGTAATTGCCATGTTACTAGGAAAACGCTAAAGTCCCGCCGCGTTGATGGATGAGCGTTTTTTTTGTAAGTTTTTTTTTGCGTTTTGTGCGTTTGTTTGCACTTTTCCTTTGCAAGTGCTTTTTGAATGCATTGTGGAGGTGATTGTTGTCAAGTTTCTATTGTTATTTGTTAATTGGTATTATAAACTTCAAAAAAACTCATATTAAAACCTTTATTTCTGTAGATTCTGACTAATTTTTTCAACTTTTTCTTTCAAAAGGTACTACATCACCATAACCTTAATGTCCATGTGAAATCTGAACGTTGTAGCCCTACCGTTTGGTCAGAATCGGCCCAAATGTGACGAAAATATCGCACTAAAAATTGAAAAACTAATATTAAACCTTTATTTCTATAGATTCTAGCTAACTTTTTCAACTTTTTCTTTCAAAAGTACTACATCACCATTATCTTAATGTTCATGTGAAATATGAACGTTCTAGCCCCACCCGTTTGGTCAGAATCGGACCAAATGTCACGAAAATATCGCACTAAAAATCGAAAAAAATCGTAAAAGTACGATATTCATGAGAAATATTTCTTCGATTGTACCCAAAAACAATACACCTCTAAGTTCAGAGAAAACGAAGGTCCGGGCAAATTTTCATCAAGATCGCATATGCCGTTTGCCCGGAATCGAGCGAACAAAACAGACGGAAAAACAAAAAAAAAACAAAAAACATCCGCGAGCTAAATTTTTTGGGGGGTCAGTGAAATTGAAGTCTTCGCTTCCGCTCGCTACGCTCGCTACGCTCATCCTACTAATACTAATCATTGCTATGTTACTAATACTAATCACTGCTATGTTACTAATACTAATCATTACTATGTTACTAATAGGATGAGCCGAAGCGAAGACTTCAATTTCACTGACCCCCAAAAAATTTAGCTCGGGTGTTTTTTTTTTTTTTTTTTTTTTTCTTCTGTCTGTCTGTTTGTTAACTCTCTACCAGGCATCGGTATATCCGATCTTGATGAAAATTTGAGGGGACCTTCGAAATCTCTGAACTTAGAGGTGTATTGTTTTTGGGTACAATCGAAGAAATATTTCTCATGAATAGCGTACTTTTACGATTTTTTCGATTTTTAGTGCGATATTTTCGTGACATTTGGGCCGATTCTGACCAAACGGGTGGGGCTACAATGTTCATATTTTACATGGACACTAGGAAAACGCTAAGTCCCGCCGCGTTGGTGGATGAGCTTTTTAAAGTTTTTAGTTTGCGTGGGATATCTTTACTTTTGCAAGTGCTTTGTTTTGCTGCCTTCGCATTGTAGGTGAATGTTGTCAACTTTCTTTTGTTTCTTGTCAATTGGTATTATTTACCGTAAAAAAACTATATTTAAAGCTTTATTTCTATGGATTCTGGCTAACTTTTTCAACTTTTTCTTTCAAAAGGTACTACATCACCATAACCTTAATGTCCATGTATAATATGAACGTTGTAGCCCCACCCGTTTGGTCAGAATTGGCCCAAACGGCACGAAAATATCGCACAAAAAATCAAAAAACTTATATTAAAAGCTTTATTTCTATAGATTCTGGCTAACTTTTTCAACTTTTTCTTTCAAAATGTACTACATCACCATAACCTTAATGTTCATGTGTAATATGAACGTTGTAGCCTAACCCGTTTGGTCAGAATTGGCCCAAATGGCACGAAAAATATCGCACAAAAAATCGAAAAAAAATCGTAAAAGTACGATATTCATGAGAAATATTTCTTCGATTGTACCCAAAAACGTGGCAAGTCTAAGTTCAGAGATTTCGAAGGTCCTGTCAAATTTTCATCAAGATCGCACATGCCGTTTGCCCGGTAGAGAGCGAACAAACAGACGGAAAAACAAACAAACAAAAAAAAAAAAAAAAAAACACCCGAGCTAAATTTTTTGGGGGTCAGTGAAATTGAAGTCTTCGCTTCACTCGCTTCGCTCGCTACGCTCATCCAATTAAGGTTATGGTGATAAAGTACCTTTTGAAAGAAAAAGTTGAAAAAGTTAGTTAGAATCTATAGAAATAAAGCTTTTAATATAAGTTTTTTTGATTTTTATGCGATATTTTCGTGCCATTTGGGCCAATTGACGACTGGTGATGGGCGGAGCGCTAAGTCACGTGACGAGAAGGTGGGATAAATCCTCATTTCGCAAGTTGACGCCTGCTGAACGGCGCAACACTTATCACGCTCTAACTTTGTTTCCATTCGACATTTGGACAAAACCTTTAGAATAATATGTAGCAAACATATCATTTCTTCTCATAGTGATTATCTCGAATTTTTAGACACATCCCTAAATTTGGTATATCGATGTACGTATTATACATGAAAAAAATATCAAAGATTATAACTTTTCTCATCTTCAATTGACAAAAAACTACTGTTCGGATTTCGACATGATATCCTTTTAAATATGCATCAGACTATTTAACAAAGAAATAAATCAACTTTCTAGATAGAAAGTGCACTGAACGAAAATTTACAGCATAGAGTAATATGCAGAGTGTAGTTTTTCACGGCTCACCCGCACGTCAAAAGTGCGTATTTGTTATGAAAACACACACCTTGCATATAAGTCTATGCTGTGAATTTTCGTTCAGTGCACTTTCTATCTAGAAAGTTAATTTATTTCTTGTCTTAAGAGTCAGATGCATACTTTGAATGAGGTCTTGTTGAAATCCGATTGAAAGTTATTTGTCAAATAGAAGTTGACAAAACTTATAATTTTTAATATTTTTTCCATGTATAATACGTACATCGATATAACAAGTTTACGGCTGTGTCTAAAAATTCGAGATCATCACTTTTAGAAGGAATTATATGTTTACTACTTATTATTCCAAAGGATTTTTCCAAACTATGAATAGAATAAAAGATAGAGCGTGATAAGTGTTGCGCCGTTCAGCAGGCGTCATCTTGCTGAATGTGGATCTATCCCACATCATTCCGCCACGTTGCTTCGTGACGTCAGGGGGCGGGTAAATCACTAGTCGTCAATTCTGACCAAACGGGTGGGGCTTCAACGTTCATATTATACATGGACATTAAGGTTATGGTGATGAAGTACCTTTTGAAAGAAAAAGTGACAAAGTTAGCCAGAATCCATAGAAATAAAGCTTTTAATATAAGTTTTTAACGGTAAATAAAACAAATTGACAAGAAACAATAGAAAACTTGACAACAATCACCTACAATGCGTGGGCAGCAAAACAAAGCAACAAAGCACTTGCAAAAGTAAAGATATCCCACGCAGACTAAAAATTTAAAAAAAGCTCATCCATCAACGCGGCGGGACTTTAGCGTTTTCCTAGTACTTATCATTACTATGTTACTAATAATATTGTTTTTCATCCAAAATACAAACACGATTAACTACGGTAATAGAACTTCAAATGGGATGTGCTAGCCTATAACTTATGATGAGAGTATGAGACTGAGCCGCCTGTGGTACCAAGACACAATGACAGCGATAGGCCTGCTAGAATGGTCACAAGAAGTCACATTCACAATGCAACCAAGTGATTTGGTTTTAAGGTCACTGCAATTGGATCTTTGTAATTTTCTATGTTTGCAAGGTAGTGTGTTTTTTGTTTCAATTTGTTTATTTTGTATAATGCTGTTGTTGTTTTATTGAATTTTGTTTTACCCTTCCCTTGAAAATGGAAACCTAGTTTTCCAAAACGTTGGAAAAAAAAAAATTTCTATAAAATACTGTGCATGATATTTACCGTAAAGATAGATATTTTTTTATTTATAACATTTAACCATGGATCATAAGACAAAACAATATATATATGAATTGCTTACAATACGTACGACCTTTATGACGCATTCAACATAGCAACGTTACATACGAATTACGATATTGCACATTTCTAAACTTTTAAATGAAGTTATTTATCAATATTAGCAAGGCCACAGGTTATATTACGTTATCTGAAGGCAATGCCTTACGAACATAGTTGAGTAAATACAGATTGAGAAAATTTAAGTAGGAAATACCAACATATTATATTATGAGTTTTATACAAAATTGAAAATTAACAAGAGGTCGCGCGCCTTCCCGCGCCGGTCCTTTCCGCCGCATGTTAAAATGTGGCGAAAGACTTACTGACGCATGTGGTTTCTAAAGAACGCGGAGTAATTAAACATAATTTTTCTCAAATTTATTTGAAAAAAAACTGTACACCCTCAAGATATCAGAGCGGTAAAATATTACAACTTTTGAAGGGATACTTGACGGAAACAAAAATATGACGGAAGCTAATACGATGATGTAATTAAAATATATTAGTATGTGTATCTATCTAAAAGCACGAATCAAACATCATTGCATGGGTTATGATTTTTCTCTGTAAATTGCCTTCTGCCATTTACTGTAGGGCGCGATCAATTACAAGGCAAGCATAATGAACTTGGAGCAGTTTTGTAGTGTCACCCCAAAAGCAAAAACCCGCTGAAGTGAAGGCAATCAAAATAGACTCGATATGGTGTTGAAGATTGCAACTGAACGGTTAACCAAATTTTGTATAATGTAATAAAGTAACTCACAGTTTGATGCGATTGTTACTTAAATTTAAAAAAAAATGTATTTGGAGTCTACCCACTCAGTTATATAACTGATTTTCAGTGGGGGACAGTAAATCAAAGCAACCAAGCCAACCCTGTAGGCCCCGACGCAATCGACAAGTGAGCAATAACCAATTAAAGATCGATATTTTTAATAGGAAATATAGCAATCAGTGGTATGGACAGTGCGAACACCCGCGGATTAACGCCAGAATCAACAAGGCCGATTCAGAACAACTCTGAATTTATTATGTACTTCGTTGCTAGGACGGCTCTAAAGTCACCGTTTACAAACTCCTAAGACAAGAACTGATGGACTTAAGTCCAAATCAGAAGTTAAAAAAACTTCTGACTTTGACGGGAATCGAACCCTGTACCTTCTGAATTGGAAGCAGGTACGCTAACCACAAGAAATATTTTCATCGATTTTTCATTGAGGAAGTTAACGAATATTTAAAAAATACTCGTTCCAACTGTCAGTATCACACGGTCCACGACAATACTCTAGATGCATAAACAAATACAATGTTCTCAATAACGAATGACTTGAACTCAATATCGTAAAAATACATTTTGATAAGAAACATTTTAGTCACCAACTATACAAATCCCACGTACATTTCTCTAGCTGTATTACGGAACCGACTGCATTATGTACGAATAAATATATAAATGCGTGTAAATTTGTTTCATCGTGACATCTGTAAAGCGTAGTGTAGGTATTTTCTTAAATTCATTGGCTGAGATTATTGCTTGAAAGTAGAACTTGGGTAGGCCTATATGGTGTGTTATACACGGTGCATTGAGATACGCATAAATCGATACCCGGAAACGATCGCACTTTAAATATGCGAGTGTACCCGTACAACAATCACTATTTTCAAATACCATGAAAATGATTAAAATAACCAGTGTAAGATTAAAATTCTCAGTAAAACGTACTACTAGGAGTGCCATCGCGTATATTTTTATTTTTATTGTTACATCCATATTTTGAATTACATAATATGTAAAGTAAGGTATGTTAAATGTTTTGCATGAACGCGTTATAACCTATCAATATTTATCATTATGATTCTGTATACATTTTCGCCTAGAATAAATGTATTTCCAAAATAGTAATATTATTTTCAGTAGCCTAAATTACTATTTATGTCTATTTAACTTGAAAATGAATGTTTAAATTAAATTTGTCTTGAAGTGGAAACCTGGTCAACGTTTTATTAACATGAGGGAATAGCCACAGGCCATTTGATGACACTCAGACCCATCATTTTCCTTGATCTCGACCCAAAAAAGCTATGGGTATACAACCTTTTGTATGGATAGCAGCTGGTATCGAAGTGGCAACCTCGCGAATGAGGATATCGCTTCTGACGTGTAAAAATACTTCTATCGGTGAAGCAGTCCCAATACCATTAACTAACATCACCAATGAAGATAAAAGAATTAATACTTTTTGTCATCTGGACATCTGATAACGCGATATGAATATGACTTCACGTATCTTAACATGATCATCAGTCCTACATCTTTTGCTTATAGTGCGATTCAAACATTTCAATTTAACTTATACTGATTTCATATGAGACAAGACATAACAACACTATACAAGTAAAATCAAAACATTCTTTAGCTATTTTACTAAAACGCATCTCAATCTCTCCAGAATTGTCAGTCAGTTCATTCCAGACACGTCCCTTCCCCGGAACCTACCACTGCTGCGAGACGACACTGAACAGATGGCCATAACCACTTAGGCGATGCACCCAGCGCTCGAAGCCCAGCTGGCCTGCGTAATCACCGATATACGAAGGAATCGCCACACACGCCACAAAAATCAAGCTCCAAATATTTTATTAAAATTCGTATTGTCCCAAATTGTCAGATGAATAGTTTAATGCCAATTTATAGGCAAAGGATGAAGAAACAATGACTAATTAACTATTGGGGCGAACAGATTATAATACATTTACGATTATCTTAAGCAACATTTTGGCCTTTCGTATAATCCGATTTCATTGCAAATTTACGTAGGCCTACTAATACTTTACAATAGTAAAAACCACCATGCAAAAGGACGTTACCGTATGTTTCAATCTTCTACATATAAAAAAAAACTCTACAAGATAAAAACGTGCTCCAAAACATAATTTGTTTCGACACCCTGATGAACTATTGAATGAAACTAATTGTTTTTTGGCACTAAACACAACTGTTTGGACATGACAAATCGCATCCACCCTGAAATTTAGAATAATTTGGCAATATCATCGTAAAGTATGGCAAAACGTTTCGTAATCTGAATATTTTCTGTAACACGTGGATTCACAACTAATAACGCCAGAAATTTTATTTGGTAGTATTCTATTACCAACAATCGAGGCGATGCGTATTTGAGTTTCGTTGGGATAACGCAAAATTGATAACGGACTTTTGATGAAAAAACTATCGAAATGTGTAAAATGTCAAAATTTTACGGCTGACTAAACTTGCATTTAGGAACACTTCCGACCATCAAAAAAGCATGAAATTTTAAGGAGTGATGAAGTGTTCTTTTGGAATCATGCCTGTAAAGTTTCGTTGTCATTGGTTAATATCTTCTACCTCAAATAAATGCATAGGTCTTGACGCGCTCCAAATGTACACAGATACATACATCTATAAACTTTGTTGCAAACCTATAAGGCCGCTCCTGCTACGCTGGTCGCGCCCTAAAAATGGAGTTCTGAAATAATTATTGACCATTTTAATTACCAAAAAATGTAAACCAAGTTGCCCTTCAGTTATTAATTTATTTTCAAGCACGGGTAAACAAAATAGATCATTTTCCTTTAATTCCAAAGGAAATATTTTATGTTAATGGTGGCTTCACTCCATTTTTTTTCCCGTGCTTGAAAAAAAATTTAAAATGAAGGGCAACGGGGTTTACATTTTTTTTTTTGGAAATTTAAAAATTGGGCCCCTTCAAAGTCCAACTCGCTCCCTTCCCCCGGGGTTTTGGCCTGTGATAGGGGAAAAGTGTTTCCCCAAAAAAGGGGCAGCTTGGCCGGGTTGGGGTGCGTGTTGAAAAGAGAGCTCTGGCAACTTTTAAACCCCCTTTTTTTCTTCACACACCCTTTACCATTTTTATTTTCCCTTTTCCTTTTTTTGTCTCCAATTCCCGGCCCTCTCTGCATCGAGCACTCCCTCGTTCCCCCCCATTTTAACCCATCCTACCAACATCCTCACCCCTTCCATTAACCCCCCTCTCTCCCTTACTTTCCTCCTTGGACAAAAGAAAAAACGGTGGAATCCACAATTTTTTGAAAAAAAATTTTGAAGTTCCAATACAAAGACATACACTTAACTTATTTTTGAGTGCTTAAAACACTTAATAACAACTTTAGAATGAACCCTTTTGGCGGAGGTGTCAGGTTCCAGATGCTAACCTACAAGAATTTAACTATACCAAAAGAAGTACCCTAAAAAATGAAAAAGCCGCATGAGCGTGAGTCGAACCCCGGGATCTTATGCATTTTTATAGTAAGACAACGCCTGCCCTTTGAGTCATACACACACGAGAAAAGTAACTACGACGAAAAAATAAATAATTTGGCTCCTTCTTGGTAGCAAAAAATTTTTTAAATCTTGAGTATTTCAAAAGGGGTTTCCCTTTCCAAATTTTTTGACAAAATAAAACCAAATGTTTTTGGGACGGATAATATAAGCAATTGTTAAATAGTTGTCAAGAAAAAATTTTTTAGAAAAGAGAAAGTAAAAAAAAAAACTCCCTAACCCTAGAAATAATAGTGTTTTTCAAAAAAATTAATTAAAAGGAAAAGTAAATATAATAAATAAAAACATGTGCAGTAATTTGTTTGAGGTTATAATTGGGCTCGAGGAACGAAATCTTGCCTTCCCGAGCTTTTTTCACCAGAGTTATAATTTTTTTATTTCAATTTTTATTATTTAGTCAAAAACTGTCAATTACTACTATGTGAACAACCCTTATTTTGATGTTAAATTAGGAAAGACGCTTATCGCAACGACGCCCCTCCGAACGAACGAGCATGCCCTAAAAAAAAACACAACTTTTTGTTTTAAGTGTTTTTTTAAAACATTCCTTTTTAAAATCAAAGTTTAAATTATAATATTTTTTGGAGATTCCGTGCCGATATGTTAGTGCTCACATTTTTTCGGAAACTTTTCGATGAGATTTCACTCATCTTTTTCAGGGGCCCAAACAAATTTAAAAAATGAAAGACGAAAATACATTCAATATAAATTAGAACAAAATTTGGGAAAAAAAAAAATAACAAAATGTAACAAATATATAAATATATAAATTTCATCTACCAAAGGCACGATATATTTTTTCACCGATGGGACCAGCTAAAAAAAAACTACCCGTTTTACCTTACCTAGTTTGACATTTTCCTTGGGTTTAGGAAACCCCAAATTTTTTTTCTTCGTTAATTTTTCATAACTTAATGAAACAGAATGAATATATTGTTTGGCTGATGAAAAGAATATTGCCTGAAAAAAGACTTTTAATTTTTCAAGCGTTGATTGCCAAAAACCATACACGGCAGTCACGTAAAGCAATACGCCTAAACCATGGAATCCCATTTAAAGAGTTTCGTTACAAAAAAACTATTCGAGCGAAGCGTTTGCTGCAAGACCAACAGGTGCGAAGCCCGCATAGACCAAAGATTCTATAATTTTTATTGATTTTAACTTTGTGTAAAAATTAATTGTTACCTGCAAAACCCCACAATCATCTGATTTTTACTTTTTTGTACACTTTTTGGTGTGCTTTTGGGGCAAAAAGAGGTTGAAATGGGCTTTTCTTTTTTAATTCACAATTAAAAAACAATACATAAAAAATTTTTTTTTCATAAATTAAAATTATTTCTTCGATTAAAACAGTCAGAAAATGCAGAGTTTTTACACTTTTTACAGCTTCTAAAAACTTAAAAAGCATGTATTTTTTTTTTTTTTATTTCTCTCTAGAAATATTATATATTATAAATTTAAAGACATTCTTAGGTGATCACGGGGATATATAATAAATTAAAAAAAAGAAAACTTTGATGTTTAAAACCTGGAGTTTAATTTGTACTGTGGGTTTTCAAACGCAAACATAAAAATTTTTTTAAAATTAATATTTTGTACTGGTTTTTACCCAACAAGTTTAAAAAACATCATTCAACCCTGAAAGACTTACAAATATTTTCTGTATGATTTTTTTTAAGCTACAATGGTTAATAACACAGCTTTTCGAAAAAACATCAGCACAATGTTTTTAAACGCAATATAATATTTATTTTTAAACATTTGGTGTGATTTTTTTCCCAAAACTAAGTTTACAAACGGGAGACACTTATTTTTTTTTGTCTTTAAGAGCATGCGTGCCCCCTTGGTTCCCCTTTCAGAACTCGCATACGTAAACACTAACGCGCTTAACGCGCAAAAAGTTTGAAGCCGCACCCTAAATTTTCCCGACCTTTAGTAGACGCGAGCGAATATTATAATATGTAAGTATTATTATTTACTTGAAGCGTTTTACTTTTGCCGACGTGAGAGTACTGGCGCAATCGGGAGCACAAGCTTCCAAGCAAAGATGCACCCTTTCAGTTATACGAAGCACGTTTTCCCCTGTGGTGTCTATAGCGAGTTGGGTTTTAATAGGCCTCTTTGTTGCAAAGTGGTAGGTGGAAAGCGTTTTTTTTTCTCTCTGGGGAAACCCGCCCGGGTGCAAAAACCATTTGTACGGAATTTGAAAGAAATCACGCATTCGCATTAACAAATGAAAAGAACTGAAAAGTCAAGGGATTCGAACCCGGGACCTCAAGAATCAGTCTCGCACGTTCCTTTATTGTCGTCACACACCTTTTAGTTAGGTACTCGAAATGCGAGATGAAATGTCGATCAGTGGATTTTCCGATAGAAAAGAAAAAGTATTGAAAAAGAGCTATTGATTTTTTTGTCATCAACAACAGAGTAAACTCCACTAGTGTGATGAAGGTTTTTAGATTAAATTAATTTAATTCTTAAGCACAAAAATAAAAATTGAATACAAAAATCAAACAACATCTAAATAGATCAACCCAGGTGCACAAAAGAACATTATACTAATCAAAATCCAAAAAGAAAACTATGAAGATTAGCCTACAATGTTATACAACGTCAAGAACATTTGAAGATAAACTTTTTAAAACATTGATAATTTAGATATATTATGTCAAGATACGGTTGGATGACAACTAATTGATTATACTTGTGTTGGATCCGATTAACAGGCGAATTACTAGAAATGTCTAGTCTGCGTCTTTGGGAGATAGAAAGTAGAACCAAGAAGTTGGGAGTCCAAATAATTATGCAGAAGCTTATATAAAAACATTAGATCTGTCTGCTTACGCCGATTTCAGAATGATACAATTTACGTCTCATTATTTTATATTTAGCTTGTCGGACGAACATAACATGAATATCTGTGATGGAATACTCAAACAACGGACATGTTGCTAAGGTTGTCGGACGAACATAACAAGACATAACTGTAATGGAATACTCAAACAATGGACATGTTGCTAAGCTTGTTGGACGACCATAACATGAATATCTGTGATGGAATACTCAAACAATGGACATGTTGCTAAGCTTGTCGGACGACCATAACATGAATATCAGTGATGGAATACTCAAACAATGGACATGTTGCTAAGCTTGTCGGACGACCATAACATGAATATCTGTGATGGAATACTCAAACAATGGACATGTTGTTAAGCTTGTCGGACGACCATAACATGAATATCTGTGATGGAATACTCAAACAATGGACATGTTGTTAAGCTCCTGAAGAAAACATTTAACCAACTCTCCAGTCATGTTTGTTTGTGTCGGGTATCGAAGTCAGGACTCCAAACTCACGAATCAAAGTCTTGTACGTTACGCATGAGCTACATAATATTATGTCGGTCATAATGGTGTCAATTATTTACATATGATGCAGGTCAATAATTACAGTAGTGATAATTAAATTATACACACCTTTGTACAGCAATATCACACTTGTGTGTAAGAAAAGAAAACGGAGTTCGATCCTAAGTGGGGTAGACAGTGAACTTGAACGACAAGTATTGCACACTATTCCCGTAGAGGTTGCTAGAAAGTGACACCACTGACCGATAGGAAGAGTCGGATCGGTTCCGCAGCCACCTATTTCCTGACTTAAGTCATGTTGAATGTTTTTCTTTTTCATTAACCATTTTCATTATGTACGGACTTGAAGACGTTCTACGTAACGGTAAATACCACGAAACGTTGACCATACTTTTGGAACTGTACACGGTTTCTGAATTAAATAATTTTGCTTTAATAAAATTATTTCAAGGATGCTACTTATTGAATAAAGTCAGAAAATATTATCAATTGTGTTTTTGGTTATATAATTTCTTTAAAAATTAATATTTAATATGAAAAGTAATACATTTTTTTATTGGTAATGTTTGTGTGATGATTTAGTGCAAACAAATCCACCGAGTAATTTATTACTGTGCTTGGTCAAAAATGGTAGTAATCAAAAGCAATATTGTAGCGATTACAAAAATGTATTTTTCTTTAGTTGGCATATAGCTTAAATAAAAGTAAATAAATACATAACTTAGTATTTAGAGTCTACCGACTTGGTCACAGTCATAGAACTGATTTTCAGTGGGGAACGTTAAATTGAATTAAGTGCGCGAAACGTGAAGTGAGCGAATTTTTAAGTGCGCGAAACGCAAAGTGAGCGAAAACTTTCGCTCAGTGTCCTTTTCGCGCACTATGCTTTTCGCTCAATGTCCTTTTCGCTCACTTTACTATTCGCGCAGTTAAGAATTCGCGCAGTGTCCATTCGCTCACTTTACTTTTCGCGCACTTAAGAAATCGCGCAGTTAAGGTTATGCGCACTTAAGAATTCGCGCAGTGTCTTTTCGCTCAGTGTCCTTTTCGCTCACTTTACTATTCGCGCAGTTAAGAATTCGCGCAGTGTCTAGTTTCGGGGTTTAGTGTAGTATTCTCCGGTCCGAAAACATTAAGTAGTTAGGCAAGCAAGCACGCTGCAGATGGCGCGCGACACGAGGAGAGCGGGCTTGCGATGACATATTCCTCGCTCGGCTTCGGGGATCAGATTTCGTGCTGTTAGTTGTTTGTTGAACAAGAAAATCATGGCGATTCCGATAATTTGAATGCTAAATCTCAGACTTACTTATTTCCCGTCCGCTTCACGACGTATAAGTATGAAAAGTGTGTTTCCTACGGAAATGTGATCCCCCACGTTTCCAATTAATCGAAGTATTCATATAGTCGTACGCACCAGTTATCTGACTAGCATTTTCAGTTGTATAATTTCAAACTAGGAAGCTTCGCAAACGCTTTTTCAGGCGCGTTGTTGGATGAACGTAATTTTTTAGAACGAAAAAGGCGTAAATTGCGATTTTCATGAGAAAACTAATTTTTCCGATTGCGCTCAAATTTCAACCCAATATATTAATTCATAGAAATTAGGTTCTGTAAAAACATCGTTACAATCGGATAAAGCATGAAGGTGTTATAAGTCAAAGAATGTTTAAATAAATTGAACAAATCGTAAAATTGCGATTTTCATGAAAAATATTTTTCGATTGCGCTCAAATTTCACACGAATATATTAATTCATAAAATTAAGGTGCTGTGAAAAAATCATTACGATCGGATAAAGCATGTAGGTGTTATATTATAAAAATTGAAACTATTATTATTATTATTATTATTATTATGTGTTTATTCCGTACATTCATTACATATTATATAATAAACATACGGATGGATGTTAATAGCAGACCGAAGATCCATTTGAGACATTATACACCCATCCTAAGAATTATATACAACAATAATAAAATACATATCAAACAAGATGAAACAGACACATATCAAACTCTTAAAAAAACATTCTCTTGACTGCTCCCTCGAACCTACCGAGAGGAAGTTCCTTTACTTCAGAAGGTAGTGCATTCCAGAGCGCTGCCTCCCTGTAGTAAATGGATTTCTGGAATGCACTTGTTCGAGCAATTGGCGTCCTTAAGGTCAACCCCTTATTACTTCCGCGTCCTAAAATCTCAGTCCGATTTACTGGGGTAAGGCGCACAAGAGGGTCAAGATCAATGGTTCCACTCATACACCTCTTGAGGAAAATAATGTCACATCTCTTGAATACAGCCTCCAAACTAGGTATATTGAGCTTTTCTCTTCTAGAAGCGCTACGGAGGTCAGTTCTGTACCCCAAGATTGCTTTAGTTGCTCGATTCTGTAGTGATTCTAATTTGTGCATGTTTTCTTTGGTGGTTGGATGCCATGCTGGCGCACCATACACTATTTTAGGCCTAATTAGCGTGATGAACACAGACCTTAGAACTCTAGGTTGGCTATCTTTCAAGTTACGGAATACAAAACTTGCCAGATTTTTAGCATCGTGACTTAACAATATTAGTATGCCTTTTCCAACATGTCATGGGAAATGTTTAAACCTAGTAATTTTATAGATTTACTTGATTTAAGTTGACCGTTATTCAAAACGTATGTTCCATTAATTGGGTCTGATGATCGAGAGAGTCTAGAAGCACAGATTTTGAGTCGTTTAAACACATACCATTTACAGAGCACCAAGAGTTTATTGCATCCAAATCAGCTTGTAGAGCATCAACATTATCGAATCTTGTAATAGAGCGGTATATGGTACAGTCATCTGCATACATAGCTAGCTTAGATTGTACACATGAAGGAAGGTCCATCATATAGATGATGAAGAACAAGGGACCAAGTACAGAACCTTGTGGTACACCTGAGATTACATCAATGTTCCCTGATCTTGATCCATCAAATACAGTGCAATGATTTCTCCCAGTAAGAAAACTCCTACACCAAATTAGAAGAGAACCGTGTATGCCATAAAGTTCTAAGCTAAGTTCTGTCAGAAGACGTTCATGTGGAACACGGTCAAATGCTTTACTCAAATCAAGAGAGATAACGTCCACCTGCTTAATTGACTTTTGATCCAAACTGTGTTGCCAATCCTCAATTACTTTTGAAAGCATGGTGACACAGGATCTTTTTGGCAAAAAACCCATGTTGGTTTGTATTTATAAGTCCATTGTCATCGAAGTGTGTAAGAATGGATCTACTTACTAGTCTCTCAAGTACCTTACATAACACTGATGTCAATGCTATTGGTCTGTAGTTAGAAATTACCTCTTTGTCACCAGATTTGTAAACAGGTACTACATTTGCCGTCTTCCATGACTTAGGAACAGTGCCAGTCGATAATGATAGGTTGAAAAGGCTTGTGATCGATGGCGATATAAATGCTGAACATTGTTGTAATATCTTACATGGAATACCATCAGGTCCGGATGCTGCACCAGGCCGAAGGTTTCGTAAACATCGACACACATCTTCTTCAGAAACCTGTAGATTCAGCAAAGGATCCAAGAGGCCAACACCTAAGGGATTTTGACGTAGCAAATCTTTTGTGTCACATACCAATGGGCAGAAGTTGTCTTTAAATTTATCATTAAAAGCATTAGCAATATCAGAAGATTTTTTAAAAGCACTTCCATTCTTACTATGAATGTACTTCCAAAGTGCCTTACTGTTGCTTTCTTCTCCTAGTTTCCAAATATAATCTCTGTGAGCTTGACGTATAGTTCGTTTAATAAGTTTGCTAGCTTCTATGTATTTAGTATGTATTACATCTGACTGTGTTCTCTTCCATTTCCTATAGATTGAGTCACGTTTTCTGATTGATTTAACAATGTCACTGGTGATCCATGGTGAACGTTGTTTTCCCTTCACTTTTATACTAGGTATGGCTTTGTGAACATTCAACCAGAAAACTTCACTCCACTCTATCCAAAATTGGTCTACGTTTTTATTGCTGACATCTGTAGGTAGATCCGAAATAAGATTTTGACACAGGTTATCCCAGTCTGCGTGTTCATAATTAAACACAGTTTTATCAATGTGCTTGATTTTTGGCCTACGCATGTTCAAAATCGACATAATCGCAAGGTGATCACTTACTCCAGGAATCACAGTGACAGATGACATTATGTTATCATTATTGCAAAGAACAAGATCTAAGATAGATCTGCACTTTTCAGTCACTCGAGTAGCTTCATTCACAAATTGATTCAAAAATAGATCTTCAAATGCATTAAGAAACATGCTGGCTAACGGATTGTTTGGAATTGCTGGGCCGTCAACAGTCCACGAAATGTCTAAATTAAAGTCTCCAAGCAAAATAATTGCATGGCTGTTTTTAAGCGACGGTTGTGCCTTATTTAATGACATCACTAAATCTGCATTAGTTTGATCAGTAGAAGATGGAGACCGGTATGCAGATCCACAAACAATCTTCTTCTCTCCTATTTTGATTTCAGCCCAGACTATCTCCGCACTAGTTTCAAGATCCTTTCTCCTCATGGGTTGAAGTTCGGGTTTAATCGCTATTAAAACGCCTCCCCCTGTATTCCCAATCCTGTCCCTTCTAAATACAGTGTATTGATCTCCCATAACTTCAAGGTTTACCAACAGAATCATCAAACCACGTTTCACTAACGCAGACAATGTCAGCATCATGCGACGTAATCCAAGCTTCAATACCAGCCCGTCTCTTTGTATTCTTAAGACTCCTCGCATTAAAAGACAACACTGAAATGTTGTTTTGCCGTGTAATATAATAACAGGTAGTAACTTTACACATTATAAATCATTAGACTTTTCACTGTTAATACTGATTTTTATTTAAAAAATGTGATATTTCGACTACTTTTCAGCAGTCTTTATCAAACAATACAACAAATATCAAACCACAACAAACAAGACAAATAAACATTCAAAAAAGACGCTTCAATCCTTGCACATGAGTCTAATGCCACAACACGGAAAATCAAGGAAGCTGGTTTGATTTCAAGTGTGGCCAATACAATCAGTGTGCCGAGTGTCAATTATCCAGCCATTTGGAAGAGTTTCTGTCCTTCAATTTCATCACTGGATCAATAGTTTAATTTCATACCCCTACTGTCCAACATATCAATTTATTAATGTTCTGGTTTTTTATTTTTTATTCATAAAAAACTTTTTTGTTAATAATTTGGTACTAATACACAGCCATATTTATAATTTTTTGTGAAATGTTTTTTTGTCTTGTTTATTTGTTGTGTTGTTTGATTAAGACTGCTGAAAAGTAGTCGAAATATCACATTTTTTAAAATAAAAATCAGTGTTAACAGTGAAAAGTCTAATGATTTAAAAAAGGTGTTATAAGTCGAAGAATGATTTAGAAATAAAAATAAAATCGTAAAATTGCGATTTTTATAAGAAATAATTTTTCGATTGCGCTCAAATTTCAAACAATTATATAAATTCATAAACTTAAGGTTCTGTGAAAAAATCGTTACAACCAAATTAAGCATGTAGGTGTTATTAGTCGAAGAAATATTTTAAAAATCGAAAAAAATCGTAAAATTGCGATTTTAATGAGAAATAATTTTTTCGATTGCGCTCAAAAACGTAGCAGTTCTAAGTTAGAGATTTCGAAGGCCTCAATAAATTTTTATCGCAATTGGAGTATCGGTTTAGCCGAAATCGTGTTAACAAACATACAAAAATACAAAAAACAAAAACAGAAACAAAACAAAAAAAACAAAACATTCCGGATTTTTTTCTCCAGTGTAGTGAAACGGAATCTTCGCTACGCTCATACAATAAAAATAATATATATTGTGATCATTTTGTGATATGCACTATTTTAGGAAGTAGATTCACGTTGCTATAATCGTTTTCCTACAACTAGGAAAACGCTTAAGTCCCGCCGCGTTGTTGGATGAGCGTAAATGGTGCATTGAGCTGCCATGTGTTATGCGGATTTTCTGTTGTTCTGTGAAAAAATCATTACCAAGTTGAAGATTTTTAAAATTAAATAAAAAATTAACGTAAATTTTTTTTTTTTAATTAATCGTAATTTTAAAAAAGGAAAAAATTGTAATATTGAAATTTTCATAAGAAATAATTATTTGATTGCGCACAAATTTTACACGAATATATTAATTCATAAAATTAAGGTTCTGTGAAAAAATCATTACAATCCGATAAAGCATGTAGGAGTTTTAAGCCGAAGAAATTTTAAAAATTGAAAAAAGTCGTAAAATTGCGATTTTCGTAAATAATAGTTTTTTTGATAACGCATAAATTTCACATGAATATATCAATTCATGAAATTAAGGTTCTGTGAAAAAATCATTACAATCGGACAAAACATGTAGGTGTTGTAAGTCGAAGAAATTTTTAAAAATCGAAAAAAATCGTAAAATTGCGATTTTCATGAGAAATAATTTTTCGATTGTGCTCAAAAACGTGGCAGTTTTAAGTTCATAAATTTCAAAGCCCTCCAGAAAATTTCATTGCAATTGAAGTATCGGTTTAGCCGGAATCGTGTTAACAAACAGACAAAAATACACAAAAAAACATTCCTGATTTTTTTCTCCAATGTAGTGAAATGGAATCTTCGCTTCGCTCATCCAATTAAGGTTCTATTAAACACATGTAAATAAGATTTAAAACTTATTTAATCAATATTGACTGTTTGTGTAAATTTTTACTTTAAATTCTTAAAATATTAACTTCGTATACAATGACAGGAATTAAGATACATTTTCATGAAATCAGTGCAGTCAGTGCAGAGAAAAAAACATTTAAAAAATATTTATATAATCAACTCGCTACAAAAAAAATTGTAAAATTGTTGGATGAGCGAAGCGAAGACTTCAATTTCACTGACCCCCCAAAAAATTTAGCTCGGGGTTTTTTTTTTTTTTTTTTTTCCCGTCTGTTTGTTCGCTTTCTACCGGGCAAACGGCATATGCGATCTTGATGAAAATTTGACAAGACCTTCGAAATCTCTGAACTTAGACTTGCCACGTTTTTGGGTACAATCGAAGAAATATTTCTCATGATATCATACTTTTTACGATTTTTTTCGATTTTTAGTGCGATATTTTCGTGCTATTTGGGCCAATTCTGACCAAACGGGTGGCGCTACAACGTTCATATTATACGCGGACATTAGGGTTATGGTGATGTAGTACATTTTGAAAGAAAAAAGTTAAAAAAGTTAGCAAGAATCTATAGAAATAAAGCTTTTAATATAAGATTTTTGGTTTTTTGTACGATATTTTCGTGCCATTTGGGCCAATTCTGACCAAACGGGTGAGGCTACAACGTTCATATTATACATGGACTTTGTTTGTTTTTCCGTCTGTTTGTTCGCTCTCTACCGGGCAAACGGCATATGCGATCTTGATGAAAATTTGACAGGACCTTCGAAATCTCTAAACTTAGACTTGCCACGTATTTGGGTACAATCGAAGAAATATTTCTCATGAATATCATACTTTTACGATTTTTTCGATTTTTTGTGCGATATTTTCGTGCTATTTGGGCCAATTCTGACCAAACGGGTGGCGCTACAACGTTCATATTATACGCGGACATTAGGGTTATGGTGATGTAGTACATTTTGAAAGAAAAAGTTAAAAACGTTTGCCAGAATCTATAGAAATAAAGCTTTTAATATAAGATTTTTGGTTTTTTGTACGATATTTTCGTGCCATTTGGGCCAATTCTGACCAAACGAGTGGGGCTACTACGTTCATATTATACATGGACATTAAGGTTATGGTGATGTAGTACCTTTTGAAAGAAAAAGTTGAAAAAGTTTGCCAGAATACATAGAAATAAAGCTTTTAATATAAGTTTTTAAGGTAAATAATACTAATTGACAAGAAACAAAAGAAACTTGACAACATTCACCTACAATGCGTTGGCAGCAAAACAAAGCACTTGCAAAAGTAAAGATATCCCACACAAACTAAAAACTTTAAAAAGCTCATCCATCAACGCGGCGGGACTTTAGCGTTTTCCTAGTAATAAAAAGTACTAGGCTTTAAAAAGCATTAATATAACTAGGAAACTTCGCAAACGCTTTGTTTAGTCGCGTTGATGGATGAGTTTTTTATAAGTTTTTAGTTTGCGTGGGATCTCTTTACTTTTGCAAGTCCTTTTGAACGCATTGTAGGTGATTGTTGTCAAGTTTCTATTGTTACTTGTAAATTGTTTTTATAAACCTAAAAAAACTAATATTATAAACCTTTATTCTATGGATTCTGGTTAACTTTATCAGTTTTTCTTTCAAAAGGTTCTTCATCACCATAACCTCATGTCCGTGTGAAATATTAACGTTGTTGTCCCACCCTTTTGGCCAGAATCGGACCAAATGTCACGAAAATATCGCACTAAAAATCGAAAGAAAATCGTAAAAGTACGATATTCATGAGAAATATTTCTTCGATTGTACCCAAAAACGTGGCAAGTCTAAGTTTAGAGATTTCAAAGGTCACCTCCAATTTTCATCAAGATCGCATATGCCGTTTGCCCGGTAGATTGCGAACAAACAGACAAAAATACAAAACAAAAAACAAAAAATAAAACATTGGAGCTAAATTTTTTGAGGGTCGGTGAAATTAAAGTCTTCGCTTCGCTTCCAACAGTTACGTCGCCCACAACCAAGGAACGATCTTGCTTTTCCGGTGCCGAATTGAGAATGTGTGTTATCTGGGTTAGATCTAGAATGAAGTCTACTGATGTAATCCCCCATCCTGATAGTGGTTTTCGTGATTTTCTTAACGATACAATGATGCCGACAACAAATCGGCCACGACCATACCTAGGCCTATGTCTATAGTAGCGTTTGGAGAAAATATTAGCTAGCTAACAATCTGTTTGCCAATTTGTCAGCAGCTCAATATGTTTTTAATTCAATTAATAAAGAAAAATATCAAATAGAGGCAGTTAAGAATATGAATTAATTAATAAAACATAGTTTCTCAGTTTAGAATTAAAAACGTACACCCTGTAGTAGCGCTGTAGGATGTAAAGAAATAAAGAAAGTATTCAGGTATGTCACTCCCCAAGCTCTACTAATATCTCCGTGGCCCCTGATGCAGGTGTGACACCTGCCCGCTGTGCAAAGACGTTAGGTGGGATGCCTACCCGCACGGGCGCTTCTCGCGAGCTGTAAAATCGTGTTTTTGGAAAAGATAGTAACTCTCGGTCTGCAGCTGTCTATTCGCTCACTTTACTTTTCGCGCACTTAAGAATTCGCGCAGTTAAGGATTCGCTCACTGTCCTTTCCCGCAATTAGCGTTTCGCGCAGTGTCCATTCGCTCACTTTACTTTTCGCTCACTTAAGGATTCGCTCACTTAACGTTTCGCGCACTTAAGAATTCGCGCAGTGTCTTTTCGCTCAGTGTCCTTTTCGCTCACTTTACTATTCGCGCAGTTAAGAATTCGCGTAGTATCCATTCGCTCACTTGACGTTTCGCGCACTTAAGAATTCGCGCAGTTAAGAATTCGCTCACTTAAGAATTCGCGCACTTTCCATGTTCCCAAATTGAAAGCCGACTAAGTCAACTCTGTAGGCGCAGACACCATCGACGAGCTAACAATGACCAACTAGAGACCGGCAAACTTCTGTATCACAAAATGTACTAATGAACTTTGAGTATGACGAAATATTAAATATTAATATTATGTAAGTTTTTGCTCACCACTATCGAGTATTTCCGTGCACACAACTGCTAATAATCACTGATCGGTAACGTAGAAGACCGGGAAGAATCTACACACTCATTGACAAACCTCTCGTATGCACAATTGTTAGGGAATATAATCACCACCACATTCAGTAAGGGAAATGCTCGTAGCCAAGGGAGATCGCGACCCCGACACATCCAGCACCCGGCGAAGAATGCGGGACTAGACGCTCACTGTAGAGACTGCAGCGAGCGACTGGCACTGCCAAGACGAGGCGAGGCGAGGAGGTGGTTACGCAACGTACCGGTCCTGGAGGTAGGTCGTGGCGGACCTGGGGGCATACGACAAGTTAACGACCGACACTGACAACAACAACATGGATCAGTATATAAATAAAGTAACTTTGTGACAAAATTTGTCGATATATAGTGAAAACTATAATCAACTTTAATTTATATTATATATATTAAAATATAGGTGTAATAAAATAATAATAAAGGTATAATTAATCATCAATCAAGGATGAGTATATAAATATAATAACTTCTGTAACAAAATTTCTCGATATAAAGTGAAAACTATAATACTCCATTAACCATCAATCATGGATGAGTATATCAAATAATAACTTATGAGACAAAATTTGACGATATATAGTGAAAACTATAATAATTAGTATATAAAAAATTCAATAACTTCTGTGACAAAATGTGTTGATAAATAATGAAAACTGTAATCAACCATTTATCATAAATCATGGATGAGTATATAAATATAATAACTTCTGTAAACAAAAATTGTCGATATATAGTGAAAACTATAATCAACCATTAATCATCAATCATGGATGAGTATATAAATATAATAACTTATGTAAACAAAAATAATTGTCGATATAGTAAAAACTATAATCAACCATTAATCATCAATCATGGAGGAGTATAAAATCCCACACATAACAAAAACTTGGTAAAAATACAGCCAAACCTCACACACTCAAAAGAAATGAGATCTAAAAAAAGGGCCAAGCTCATCTACCATTTTACATTTGCGCATTCTCAATTCCTAAACGTAAAGTGTCCCGTAAAAACATCCTTGAAAAGCTTGGCAAAATAGAATTTGAAATTATTAATTTAAACGTAATAGTTCATCCAAATTCTTTTTTTCTGATTAACTTAAACGTAATGGTCATGCAAATTCTATTTTGCCAAGCTTTTCAAGGATGGTTTTACGGGACACTGTACGAGTATAAATTAAGAATGCGCAAATGTGGAAAAGTAGATGAGCTTAGCCCTTTTTTGAGATCTCATTTCTTTTGAGTGTGTAAGCTTTGGCTGTATTTTTACAAGTTTTTGTTATGTGTGAAATCATATTACTTTTTTAAGTTCCATTGCAAAATTATTTGCTAAAATATAATAAGTCGATTTAATTGCTATGGTATTACCAATTAATTAACAATAGACTGTAAAATATCTAGTGGTCCAAAGACATGCTTTCTGTAAACAATGTAGGCGATCATTGTCAAGTATCTATAGTTACTTATTGTATGCCTGTATAACACTTATATTAAAACCGTTATTTGGAAGCCTTCCACCAAACCTTTTAAACTTTTTCTTTCAAAATGCACTATTCGCCTCTAAAAGTTGCAGATATGCGCTCTGGCGGAAAAGCGCTCAACTGGTGGTTTGGGGGTAACTTCTACCGCGCGTATGCTTTTTCACACAGATTTGTATTACGATTGCATTAGTTTTGGGACTGTTGGCGATATAAATACATGCAACAGTCCACAATATTGATGTTGCTATAATCAAGTTTTTATCCTATGACGGGCCGCGAAAACCTACAACAATCTATATATATATATATATATATATATATATATATATATATATATAAATATTTAAAAACACAAACTTGGTTTATCTCCACAGAAAGATGATAAATGTAAAACAATGGAAATTAAAGCCATGATAAAAAGTAAAATATAAATCATGATCAAAATTACTGGTGTTTACAATGATGCTTACAAAGTTGGATTACCAACCAAAAACTAGATATTATTTTCATGGTAGACATTATATGTATAAGTTATTAAATCTGTTTACACACGTCATAATATAATATACTTAATGATTAAGTTTAGTCAAAAAATAATGTAATTCTTGACGGTATAAAATTATGTCTATATCTGGATGTAACAATTGTCACCTTCTCTCACAGCATATTTGTCAATATGTGATTTAACTATACTTGCATGATTCACGTGTAATATTTTAAATAAAACATAGTATTGTGAAAAAAAAAAGAATACTGTAATAGAGTAAAAAATGACGTCTCAATATATCTATTGATCTTGAAAACGTTTAATTTTGCAAGTCAATGAAGTGACAAAATGTTGAGGATTGGGCTTTCATCATTTGATTTCATTGACGAAATTGACGACATGTCATACTCATAATAAATGTATATTATGTATTTATTTTATTTATTTATTTAACGTTTATCCTTAATGTCCATGTAAAATATGAACGTTGTAGCCCCACCCGTTTGGTCAGAATCGCTGGTCAATTGATACTGACGAATTAGACGATAGTAGTAGTAGTAGTAGTAGGCAGTAGTAGTAACACACATAACAAAACCTTGTAAAAATACAGCCAAACCTTACACACTCAAAAGAAATGAGATCTAAAAAAAGGGCCAAGCTCATCTACCCGTCCACATTTGCGCATTTTAATTTCATGACCGTACAGTGTCCCGTAACAACACCCTTTGAAAAGCATGGCAAAATAAAATTTGCAATTAATAATTTAAACGTAATAGTTCATCCAAATTCTATAATAATATATCTATATATATATATATATCATCTATATAATAATATAATATCTTCTACCTCAAATAAATGCATAGGTCTTGACTCTTGACGCTCTCCAAATGTACACAGATACATACATCTATAAACTTGTTGCAAACCTATAAGTGCGCTCCTGCTACGCTGGTCGCGCCCTAAAAATGATCGCTCAGTATCGTAGTGAGGGTCGTCGCATTTACTATTTAGATGAAACCTGGTATGATACCCACGACATAGCTAAACGTGGATGGGTTGATAACAGCTGCAATTGCGTTCTAGATGAAGGGGGCAGCGAATCATCATCCTCCACGCGGGATCAGAGCATGGTTTTGTGCCAAATGGGTTGTTAATATCAGCTAAAAATATGTCTGCTGATTACCACGAAGATATGACGTCTGTACGATTTGAAAAGTGGTTTCAAGACCAGCTGTAAAAAAACATAGAACCCAACTCTGTTTTTGTTAAGCGAGCGAAGCGAGCGTTTTCATTTGACTCTGCCGGAAAAAATAGTCACTGGTTTTGTATTGTTTTTTTTTGTTTTTTTGTGTGTCTCGCCATAACGTTCGAACGGAGGCTCGGATCGAGTTGAAATTTTGACCATCCGCAAGCTTTGTTCCCGATTGAATGCCATTAGTTTTGTGGAAAATCGTTCAAAAAGTTAAAAAGTTACATTAAAGTTAATCGAAAGTTTTTTTTTAAACTAAACGGCGACAAAATCTGAAGTGGCCAAATCATTTAGAATATCCGTCCGGTCACGAATATGTTAATTTTAATTTGATCCAATAAGTAGTGTAGATAGAAATTACATTGTTGGATGAGCGTAGCGAGCGAAGCGAAGATTCCATTTCACTACACTGGAGAAAAAAATCCGGAATGTTTTTTTTTTTTCTTTCTTTTTTTTGTATTTTTGTGTGTCTGTGAACACGATTCCGGCTAAACCGATACTCCGATTGCGATGAAATTTTATGGAGACCTTCGAAATCTCTGAACTTAGAATTGCACCGTACGAAAAATCGATCAAAAAATTATTTCTCTTGAAAATCGCAATTTTACGATTTATTTCGATTTTCTTTTTTGTTTTTGTTTGTATTTTTGTGTGTTTGTTAACACGATTCCGGCTAAACCGATACTCTAATTGCGATGAAATTTTCAGGAGACCTTCGAAATCTTAGAACTTAGAACTGCACCGGACGAAAAATCGATCAAAACATTATTTCTCTTATAAATCGCAATTTTACGATTTATTTCGATTTTCTTTTTTGTTTCTGTTTGTATTTTTGTGTGTTTGTTAACACGATTCCGGCTAAACCGATACTCTAATTGCGATGAAATTTTCAGGAGACCTTTGAAATCTTTGAACTTAGAACTGCACCGTAAAAAAAATTATTTCTCTTGAAAATCGCAATTTTAAGATTTATTTCGATTTTCTTTTTTGTTTTTGTTTTTATTTTTGTGTGTTTGTTAACACGATTCCGGCTAAACCGATACTCCAATTGCGATGAAATTTTCTGGAGACCTTTAAAATCTTTGAACTTAGAAATGCTACCTTTTTGAGCGCAATCGAAAAACTATTTCTCAAACAAACGGCAATTTTACGATTTTTTTTCGTTTTTCTTGTTTTTGCTGTTTGTATTTTTGAGTGTTTGTTAACACGATTCCGGCTAAACCAATACTCCAATTGCAATGAAATTTTCTGAGGACCTTCGAAATCTTTGAACTTAGACCTGCCACGTTCTTTGGTACAATCGAAGAAATATTTCTCATGAATATTGTACTTTTACGATTTTTTCCCATTTTTAGTGCGATATTTTCGTGACATTTGGGCCGATTCTGCTTAAACGGGTGGGGCTACAACGTTCATTCTTCACACGAACATTAAGGTAATGGTGATGTATTGCCTTTTGAAAGAAAAAGTTGAATAAGTTAGCCAGAATTTATATAAATAAAGGTTTAAATAAGAGTTTTTTTTAGGTTTATAATAACAATTAACAAGTAACAATAGAAACTTGACAACAATCACCTACAATGCATTCAAAAAGCACTTGCAAAGGAAAAGTGGTCCTACAAAAAACTAAAAACGAACAATAGCTGATCCAACAACGCGGCGGAACGTAAAGCGTTTTCCTAGTAACAAAAGTAACGTTACCATGGCAACGAAAACTCGCACGAGGTTCGCACTATGCATTGCCACCTAGAAGTAATCAAAATACTATCGAGGAGCAGTGTATTATTTGTTACGTTTTCCCAAAGAAATGATGTCATAGTCCTCTAGATGGCGGTGGATTTTATCCACGAATAAAAGGTTTACCCAAATAGGCCTACCTTGGCAATAATAAATAATATTGGAAACATGGCCCCGTGGACAGCGAACGTCGCAAATTTTACAATTTTAATAAATTGCAATGTGGGTCTAGCTATAGCACGTGCTCGCTTATCAACGCGTCCAACAGAGCGTTTCCTAGTTATGGATAACGCAAGTTACCATTCACGACAATTAGTACTAGGAAAACGCTTAAGTCCCGCCGCGTTGTTGGATGAGCGTAATTGGTGCATTGAGCTGCCATGTGTTATGCGGATTTTCTGTTGTTCTGTGAAAAAATCATTACTAAGTTGAAGATTTTTTAAAAATTAAATTAAATTAAATGAAAAATTAACTTAAATTTTAAATTTTTTAATTAATTGTAATTTAAAAAAAGGAAAAAATCGTAATATTGAAATTTTCATAAGAAATAATTATTCGATTGCGCACAAATTTAACACAAATATATGAATTTATAAAATTAAGGTTCTGTGAAAAAATTATTACAATAGGATAAAGCATATAGGTGTTATAAGTCAAAGAATTGTTTTAAAAAATAAAAAAAAAACGCAAAATTTCGACTTTCATGAGAAATAATTTTTCGATTACGCTCAAATTTCGCACGAATATCTTAATTCATGAAATTAAGGTTCTGTGAAAAAAATCATTACAATCGGTTAAAGCATGTAGGTGTTATAAGTCGAAGAAAGTTTTTAAAAATCGAAAAAAATCGTAAAATTGCGTTTTTTATGAGAAAAAATTTCCCGATTGCGCTCAAAAACGTGGCAGTTCTAAGTTCAGAAATTTCGAAGGCCTCCATGAAATTTCATCGCAATCGGAGTATCGGTTTAGCCGGAATCGTGTTAACAGACACACAAAAATACAGAAAGAAGAAAAAAAAAAAAAACATTCCGGATTTTTTTCTCCAGTGTAGTGAAATGGAATCTTCGCTTCGCTCATCCAAAAAATACCGTGCTAATCTAAAAAAAAAAGCAGACATAATTTCCTTCATGGAGTCAAAGAACATTCAACTACCGAACCCCATTCCCATTAAACCAGTACCGTTAGACATTGTAAAAAAACAAAACTTTGATAAGTCGTACGATGTCGATACCTTGGTTATTGAGGATGGCCATCTAGTATTACGACTACCCCCATATCATTGTGTATCAAATCCAATAGAACAAATGTGGTCTTAAATAAAAGCGATGGTGCGCAAAGAAAACGCGACTCCAACTGACTCTGTTGGTGTCATCGCAAACATACGTGCAGCCGTCGATCACTGCGAACGACATTGGACTTGGAGTAACTGTGGAGCACGTGAAAAAGGTTGAGCGAACGTACGTCACCTTCGACGATGCACAAGATGATAACGATTTTATCATTAATCTTGATGAAGATACCACTAGTGAAGAAGATGAGTAAAAAATAACAATGCTTATAATTTAACTTCACGAATTAGTAAAGAATAACAATCATAACTCGGAAAACGCTTAAGTCCCGCCGCGTTGTTGGATGAGCGTAATTGGTGAATTGAGCTGCCAGTGCCATGTGTTTTGCGGATTTTCTGTTGTTCTGTGAAAAAATCAGAACTTTGTTGAATTTTTTTTTTAAAATTAAATCAAATTTAATAAAAAAATTAACTTTTTTTTTTTTAATTATTCGTAATTTTAAAAAAGGAAAAAATCGTAATATTGAAATTTTCATAAGAAATAATTATTCGATTACGCACAAATTTAACACGAATATATTAATTCTTAAAATTAAGGTTCTGTGAAAAAATCATTATAATCGGATAAAGCATGTAGGTGTTATAAGTCGAAGAAATTTTTTAAAAATCGAAAAAAAAATCGTAAAATTGCGATTTTCATGAGAAATAATTTTTCGATTGCGCTCAAAAACGTGGCAGTTTTTAGTTCAGAGATTTCGAAGGCCTCCATAAAATTTCATCGCAATCGGAGTATCGGTTTAGCCGGAATCGTGTTAACAGACAGACAAAAATACAGAAAGAAAGAAAGAAAGAAAGAAAGAAAGAAAAAAAAACATTCCGGATTTTTTTCTCCAGTGTAGTGAAATGGAATCTTCGCTTCGCTCGCTACGCTCATCCAATAATTTCACTTCCAGAATATACACAGCAATGTTCACTTATCTTCCTCACTTGTAGTATATTCGCCGTATCTGATGACAAAGTCGCGCTCATCATGTTTAAGATCTAAATAAGTGTTTGTTTTATTCAACTTTCTTAGCAATGTTCCACACATTTTCGCTATGTTGATCATATAGTTCGACCGCTTCCCGAATGTTTAAAATTACGCTCATCGAGTCTGTAGGCATAACGTTACTTTTCCATACATTTTTTTTAACCGTTGACCACACTTAATCTATCTATTGGATCAAATGGGCAGTGATAAGGGAATAGCTCTAATACAAAGTGGTCTCTTTCAGCTGCCATGTTCTTAACAATACATAACTTATCTATGTTTTTTTTATAAATAATGTCCAAAACATGGTTTATTAAAATTGGGTCTGGCACTGGAATGTAGTTGGATTCTATAACCGAAATTTGTCCGCTTTTAAGGTATATTTGACATGGAATTTTGATCTATTGCCGTGCTTGCAACAAACACAATCACAGATCAGAGTTTAATGTTTTTCAATAGATGATTTTTAATCCATTGTTAAAATAGCTGGGCCGTCAAATCATCATGCTAGGTCGCGGATGCATGTTTAATGTTTCTGACGGACACTAGCAAACTGTAGTGCACCCAACGTGGATGAAATATATTCTTTTTCCCCTAGCGACTGAGTATCCAGGACACAATTACATCTGTGTCCACCCCACCCACCCGCGCTCAACTATGTCATGCATGCTTGTTATATTAAGTATCATCCAAGTAGTTTCTTTTTACCCTTATTACGTAGCCTGGAGATGGGTTTTAGGGCGCGACCAGCGTAGCAGGAGCGCACTTATAGGTTTGCAACAAGTTTATAGATGTATGTATCTGTGTACATTTGGAGAGCGTCAAGACCTATGCATTTATTTGAGGTATAGAAGATATTAACCAATTTCATACGAAACTTAACAGGCATGATTCCAAAAGAACACTGCATCACTCCTTAAAATAACATTCTTTTTTGAGGGGCGTAAGTGTTCCTAAATGCAAGTTTAGTCAGTCGTAAAATTTTGACATTTTACACATTGCGATAGTTTTTCATCAAAAGTCCGTTATCAATTTTGCGTTATCACAACGACAGGCATCAGGGGTGTCCAAACAAATTATGTTTTGGAGCACGTTTTTATCTTCTAGAGATTATTTTTTTATATGTAGAAGATTGAAACATACGTTAACGTCCTTTTGCATGGTGGTTTTAACTATTGTAAAGTATTAGTATATAAATTTGCAATGAAATCGGATTATACGAAAGGCCAAAATGTTGCTTAAGATAATCGTAAATGTATCATTTCTGTTCGCCCCAATAGTTATTTAGTCATTGTTTGCTAGCAATTTTCAATTTTGCGTTAGCACAATGTTAATTAAATCAGCGTAGCAAGCGTAGCGAGCGAAGCGAAGATTCCATTTCACTACACTGAAAAAAAAAATCCGGAAAGTTTTTTTTTCTTTCTTTCTTTCTTTTTGTATTTTTGTATGTCTGTTCACACGATTCCGGCTAAACCGATACTCTAATTGCGATGAAATTTTATGGAGGCCTTAAAAATCTCTGAACTTAGAACTGCCACGTTTTTGAACGCAATCGAAACATTATTTCTCATGATAATCGCAATTTTACGATTTTTTTATTTAAAAAAAATGTATTCGACTTATAACACCTACAATTGCTTTATCCGATTGTAATAATTTTTTCACAGAACCTTAATTATATGAATTAATATATTCGTGTGAAATTTTAGCGTCATCGAATAATTATTTCTTATGAAAATCGCAATTTTACGTTTTTTTTCGTTTTTAAACAATTACGCTCATCCAACAACGCGCCTGAAAAAGCGTTTGCGAAGCTTCCTTGTGATATATATTTATTGATAGCTTGCAACACGTTCATGCAAAACATGTTATTCAAAATATGGATGTAACAATAAAAATAAAAATATACACGATGGCACTCCTAGTAGTACGTTTTACTGAGAATTTAAATCTTATTACACTGGTTATTTTAATCATTTTCATGGTATTTGAAAATAGTGATTGTTGTACGGGTTCACTCGCATATTTAAAGTGCGATCGTTTCCGGGTATCGATTTATGCGTATCTCAAAGCACCGTGTATAACACACCATATATGCCTACCCAAGTTCTACTTTCAAGCAATAATCTCAGCCAATGAATTTAAACTAGGAAAACGCTTAAGTCCCGCCGTGTTGATGGATGAGCTTTTTTGTAAGTTTTTAGTTTGAGTAGGACCACTTTTCCTTTGCAAGTGCTTTTTTAATGCATTGTGGGTGATTGTTGTCAAGTTTCTATTGATACTTGTTAATTGTTATTAAAACCTTTATTCTATGGATTCTGGAAAACTTTTTTTACTTTCTCTTTCAAAAAACAATACATAACCATTACCTTAATGTACATGTAAAATATGAACGTTGTAGCCCCACCCATTTGGTCAGAATCGGCCCAAATGTCACGGAAATATCGCACTAAAAATCGAAAAAATCGTAAAAGTACGATATTCATGAGAAATATTTCTTCGATTGCACCAAAAAACGTGGCAAGTCTCAGTTCAGAGATTTCGAAGGTTCCCTCATATTTTCATCCAGCTAGCACATGCCGTTTTTTCCGGTAGAGAGCGAACAAACAGACAGAAAATCAAAAAAAAAAAAAAAAAACGCCCGAGGTAAATTTTTTGGGGGTCGGTGAAATTGAAGTCTTGGCTTCGCTCATCCAATCAAAATGTATTTGTACGATATTGAGTTCAAGTTATTCGTTTTTGAGAACATTGTATTTGTTTATGCATCTAGAGTATTGTCGTGGACCGTGTGATACTGACATGTTGGAACGAGTATTTTTTAAATATTCGTGAACTTCCTCATTGAAAAATCGATGAAAATATTTCTTGTGGTTAGCGTACCTGCTTCCCATGCAGAAGGTACAGGGGTCGATTCCCGTCAAAGTCAGAAGTTTTTTTAAAAACGGAAAACGTTGACATTGAGTAAACCTTGTAATCTTTACTCATTCCGTTACTGGCTATGTTTTCCATAGTATTGTATGTATTTCAAAACATGTTTTATAATTTTTTAAATACAATCCAGAAATTAAAAAATATTTCTTGACCGGAGGTTTAAACCCAGGTCTTTCACATTTCAGGTATAAAAGCGCCTTAGCCAACTAGAAGATGAAAGCGTCAAAGTCGTTGTTAGACGAATGAGCGAGTCATGTGTTGAGTACCCGGGAACATTTTCATTTAAGTTTGTAGGGTTTTGAGTTTAGTTGGTATAAGGGCAAGTCAACTATAAGGCCGTAATGCACCACTCTAGACTATGATAGGCTAGAGAGGCATTAGGTAGGGGGAAGAAAGGGAATGTTCCCGGGTACTCAACACATGGCTCACTCACTCGTCTAACGACTTTGGCGTTTTCCTAGTTAAATTTCATTATTTATCAGTAGAACTCAATCGTTTGTCATAAAATTTTTACACTACTAACATAAAGACGTCAAATCCAAAATGTTAAGTCCTGAAACGAAATTCCTCTAAGTTACTGATTAATTAATTAATGAAATTACGTAGGCCCTGTAGGCGACAAACACCATCAACGAGCGAACAGTGAACAACGCATGAAAGTAGGAAACACCGATCAAGCAAGCTGGACACGATTGCCACTGCCAGAATCAACAAGGCGAATTTGGAACAAGCTTAGAATGTTTTATGTGTCTTCTTATTGCTAGGACGGCTACAATAAATGTATGTTTAAAGCCTACTAACTCAGTCCGAGTGTTGTTAGTGGGGACTTTAAAGTTTAAATCTCACCTCGTAGACCCAGTCGGCTCCGACGCCATCGACGAGCCACACGTTCTAATAGCATTTAGAGAGAGTATCTTCACTACTTGTTTTGGCAGTCATTACACCTGTTAAATCTAAGCACGCATTGTTAAGGCTATTGTACCACCGCTGGCCGATAATTGGAAAGTCGAAGAAACAGGTCGGAAAAGTTTGCTGAATGAAAGAAGGCCTTTAAAATAACAGAAAAAAATTGTGAATTTTTTTGGGTGGGACATAACCTCACTTTTGGAAATTATATTTAGATTTTTGGACAAAAGTGTAATATACAAGACTAGTTCAAAATTAAATTTTGAGAATCGGTTTTCTGGACATAGTTTCTAAACACCTTTAGCTATAACTTGACTATAGCTAAAATAGTTTTCTGAAAATAACAGTTGGTGTACGAATTTTTTTGTCAAACGGTACAAAACTCGTATTTGTACCGTTTGACAAAAAAAAATCGTACACCAACTGTTATTTTCAGAAAACTATTTTAGCTATAGTCAAGTTATAGCTAAAGGTGTTTAGAAACTATGTCCAGAAAACCGATTCTCAAAATTTAATTTTGAACTAGTCTTGTATATTACACTTTTGTCCAAAAATCTAAATATAATTTCCAAAAGTGAGGTTATGTCCCGCCCAAAAAATTCACATTTTTTTCTGTTATTTTAAAGGCCTTCTTTCATTCAGCAAACTTTTCAGACATGTTTCTTCGACTTTCAAATTATCGGCCAGAGGTGGTACAATAGCCTTAATGTGTGCGTAGGCACAATATAAGCCTACATAATACAGTTTATAAGCACATTTAGCTATGCATTGTCAGAAATAATAGTTTTAATTCATTATTTTAAAATACTGTTTTTAGGAGCGTTATGTCGAATTTATTTATTTAACGTCTATCTTATTCAGTTAAAAAACTTAGTTACAAAGGAGGGTGTGTGTTATGTTATATTACCCGGTAATTAAAGTGTGTTGGATACAACGCTGCTGTAGTTGTGGTTATGGTTATCGGTGTCAGTTCATATTCTCTACACCTGATGGTCACGTAACGTAGATGGCAGGCGCTCAACAGAGAGAATGACCTGCGTGGTGAGACAACTAGATTCGCCAACGCTCAAGTGTTACCTAGCATATAGCTAAGCTATACTCGTTTAGGTCCAGAATTTCAATGTCTAGTTAAAATTTATCTGCCAGTTAGTCCTCTCAGTAAATATTTACAAGGCTTCTGATTGGTGGTTGCCATAGTGTAACAAGTTATGTGTCAGTTAAATTTACTTGCCACTTTAACGGGACATTGAAATACCGGGCCTTAGTAGATGTATTTATTTGTACTGGAAGGTCAACTGGTGCGATCCAGGGCTTTCTTCACGACTTAGGCCTATCAGCAGTTTCTGAAGGACAACGCCTACTGTTTCAAGATGGAATTGAACATTCGTACCTGCATAGGGAAATTAGCATGTGACTATGTTCTTATGTTTACTTGACCTATGTACATCCACCCCTTAGGCCCTCGTTCCATACAGACCACCCTTGTGGATGAGCACTCTACTTCCTCGTTAACAGATGAGACCTATCTTGCGTCGTGACTATTGCATGGGTGCCCCTCCCCCCCCCCTCACCAACTACCTTTTAAATAATTTCATCATTATATTTAAGGAATTTTGGAAAAATTTAGATTTTTTGGATGAGCGAAGCGAAGACTTCAATTTCACTGATCCATCAAAAAATTTAGCTCCAATGTTTTGTTTTTGTTTGTTTGCGCGATACCGGGCAAACGGCATATGCCAGCTTGTTTGCACGATACCGGGCAAATGGCATATGCGATCTTGATGAAAATTTGAGGGGACCTTCGAAATCTCTGAACTTAGACCTGCACGTTTTTGGGTACAATCGAAGAAACATTTCTCATGAATAACGTACTTTTACGATATTTTTTCGTTTTTTAGTGCTATATTTCCGTGACATTTGGGCCTATTCTGACCAAACGGGTGGGGCTACAACGTTCATATTTTACATGGACATTAAGGTTATGGTGATGTATTGCTTTTTGAAAGAAAAATTTGAAAAAGTTAGCCAGAATCCATAGAAATAAAGCTTTTAATATAAGTTTTTTACGGTAAATAATAACAATTAACAAGTAACAATAGAAACTTGACAACAATCACCTACAATGCATTCAAAAAGCACTTGCAAAGGAAAAGTGGTCCTACGCAAACTAAAAACTTACAAAAAAGCTCATCCATCAACGCGGCGGGACTTAAGCGTTTTCCTAGATAATTTAAATAACATTTTTGGATGAGCGTAGCGAGTGAAGCGAAGACTTCAATTTAACTGACCCCTCAAAAAATTTAGCTCCAATGTTTTTTTTTTGTTTGTTTTCTGTCTGTTTGTTCGCACGCTACCGGGCAAACGGCATATGCGAACTTGATGAAAATTGGAGAGGACCTTCGTCTTCTCTGAACTTGAACTTGACGTTGGGTCGGTGAAATTGAAGTCTTCGCTTCGCTCATCCAATGTATATTTTTATATTGTTAATAACTTGTAATTAACTCATCTTCACCAATTTTTGTGATCTAGTGCAATGTATATTTTATTTTTGTCATGTTTTTATTTTATTTTCATCAATTGTGTTGGCAGATATGTTTCATGGTCATTTTGTTTATATGGATTGTTGTTAATTTTTCTTTTGTCAACCTTCAGTTTGAAAAAGATTTTTGAATAAAAATCAAAATATCACTAATAATTTAATAAATATTGATAAAGAACAGTGTTATCTCCAATAAACAATTTCTTATTAAAATAGAGATCTGTAGATTCTCAACATGCAAGTCCTGTCTGCACCCAACGATGTATTACTGAGAACTTTCAATAGATTGATTTTCAACATGATTCTTTTGCGTAACTCAACAACGTAGTGTTTCCAAGTCAGCTTTTTGTCAGACACCATGCCGAGAAGACGGACATATTTTGTTTTGAATTGAAGTTCTACATTTTAAAACGAGGATTGTGGGTCATTTCAATTTTTATTCCTCTAAGACGACAAAAGTGAATGCACTGAGTCTTTTCGGGAGAGAATCGTGTCCCCCGCTTTCGAGACCATTAATTTATTTTGTTCAATCCCATTTACATGTGTCTTTGAGCAATTGATTGATTTACTGACCTGAAGCTGTGTCTGCTGCTGCACGCAGTAGTTCACAGCTGTAGATCTTCTATAGATTTGCATAGAATCCTCTACAATTCTACGTTATTAATGTAGCCATTTAACTTTTTTTCTTTTTTTTTACGTTGTAGGATTTAAGAACAGGATTCTCATCCATTAACGGATCCTCCACCATGTCACCATGTAGTGACGAAGTGGATGGGCTGTTTTTTGGATTGGGAATCCTAATAATTCTTTTAATATTAATATTTGAACCCTCTGAAACTTATCCTGGTTTCTTTTTTCTTTTTTAGATTTGGGTGATTTAGGTAAATTCAATGCTCCTTTAAGATCAGTTGTCTTTTTGTGATTAAATTTCCCTGTTTTTCAATTAAAATTTTAGATCGTAATAATTTTCACTGCGCCTTCAGTTGCTTTGCTTGTTTTTTGTTAATTTGGATTAAGGACGCGTCAACCGTAAGGTCATAATGCACCACTATAACCTAGGGGGTGGGGGAGGAGGGGCCCATGCTGATCAAAACCAGCCACGGGTAAGGGGTGGAAAGGGGGGTTCTCACGTCGTGGTCGTCATTGTCATCGTCATCGTTCGTGTTGTCGTTATCGTCATCGTCGTCGAGGGGTCGTCAAGGGTCCCCTACGACAATTGCCAGACCTCGCCTCTATTTTCGGGTAGTAAAATTTTACCCTTCATACTAGCTGATGTTAGCGAGGTGGACTTTATCTCTTGAATCGCCTTTTACGATTAGCAGAGCCATGCTCTGGACCAATTCTACCCCGGGCCCAGACGGGGGTGCTTTGCTTGTTCTTTGAACTGTTCTTGTAACTGTTTATGAATCACTAGACTAGAAATGTATGTAAAGTTTCCTTAACTGTGCGTTCTCCAGAACCATGTTGATGTCTTCAACATTGCTGGTACCCACACTGAAAAAAGATGCAGTCAGTTTACTTAGGGCGTACTGACTTTGTTGTAAAAAAAATCGTGCAGAAGCAAACAATAGCCAATAATTTTCACCATCCCCCTCCCAATCCTGTCAAATAAGATCTTATATTGACGTTTGGAGGAAATAATTGCGATGTCGCTAAATTTTTGCAGAGACCTTCGTTATATAATACTTATCAACATACTAAAACTCCCCTACAATCGGACTTGAGCTTCGGCCGCCTTATCGGAAAATGGCGGCCAAAACGTGTTTGTTATCGAATATCTCCAAATTGGTTGGAGATAGACAAAATGTTGAAATTGAAAAAATATTCCTCATTTAATTACCTACAAAAAGGTGTCTTCTATAGTTTTGGTAGGGGCAAAGGTTATGTCACAAAATCGTGGTTTATACGTTGCTTATTTGGGTACCAGCTAATTTCCTAATTTTCAACGCCCAGCATCAAGCAATTCCCGGTAAATCCGCAAGAAATCGATTTAAATACAAAAGAACTTTTGTACGGGGTTCCATGAAAGCTTTCATTAGTATTTAAAAAAAATCAGGTCTGCGAAATCGGATTTTGCATTTACCCGGAATTTAGGTTTTTCAATGTGGCATTTCCTCAAAAATGTCATATTTGACTGTCCATAAGCACTAAATAGCACCGGAGGAAAAATTCTTTCTACGCCCATTGAAGTGACTTAAATAACGATGAGAAAACAACCAAAGTTTTATCCGACAGGCTGATAATTCCTAATATCAACAACATCAAAGTGAATGATGTAACAAAAAGAGTGTAAAAACAGCACGAAAACAGTATTTATATATTGTGAATATTAGGAATTAGCTGCCATATTGGATTTAAACTTTGGTTGTTATCTGATCGTTATTTAAGTCACTTCAATGTGCTTAGAAATAATTTTTCCTCCGATGTAATTTAGTGCTTAATAATGGACAGTCAATTATGGCATTTTTTTAGGAAATGCCAACAATGGAAAAACCTAAATTCCGGGTAAATCCAAAATCCGATTTCGCAGACCTGAATTTTTTAAATACTAATGAAAGTTTTTATGAACCCTGTACAAAAGTTCTTTTGTATTTAAATCGATTTCTTGCGGATTTACCGGGCATTGTTTGATGCTGGGCACGAAAATTAGGAAATTAGCTGGTACTCCAATAAGCAACGTATAAACCACGATTTTGTGACGTAACTTTTGCCCCTACCAAAACTATTGAAGACACCTTTTTTGTAGGGAATTAAATGGAGAATATTTTTGCCAGTGCGATATTTTGTCTCTCTCCAACCAATTTGGAGATATTCGATAACAAACACTTTTTGGCCCCCATTTTCCAATATGGCGGCCGAAGCTCTAGTCCGATTCTAGGGGAGTTTTAGTATGTTGATAGGTATTATATAAGGAAGGTATCTGCAAAAATTAAGCGATATCGCAATTAATTCCTCCAAAAATTCTTATTTGACAGGATTATCCCCATTTTTAAAAGAGTTCCTACGCGCCTGCTCCATCACCCAGGGCGGAAACTGCTTGTGGAACTGTCTCAATATGTAAATGATCGTTGTGATGTAAAACAACCTGTGTTAGAATGACGTTCATCTTTCTCCAGACAACTGTTCTACAACAGGCCGAACACGTTTCGGACGAGAAAGGAGCAGAGATAAAACAGAGTAGAATGTACGGCAGGAATTTAAATTAAGCCTACCATGGATGAAAATGAGGTTCGGAATGTGTGATACGCTTGTTGGTCTAAATTTGTACGGAAGATGTACTTCACTGTTAAGTTTGTAAATAAACCTACATCTGACATAAAGGTGCGTTTACAGTTCGGCGTTGCTCGCGAAGCGAAGGCGCGTTGACCAATCAGCGTGCGTTTTCAATCGAACGCGCGAAGGCGCGAGGCCTCGCAAGAAACATAAACTAAGTTCATCTTTTTTGCCTTTGCGACAAGGAAATAAATTGCCCATGCCTTGATTCCACATTATATTTATATACCTGACAATAATATTCGTAATGACGATAGCCATGATTTTCTTTTAAAAAGGCGTCCTAAATTTAATCTGTGAATGTAACAAGTGTTGCTGACTCGCGGCGAACTTGCCTTTGCCTTTGCCAACTTTGCCTCTTCGCTTCGCGAGCAACGCCGAACTGTAAACGCACCTTAAAACATACGGAAAGTGTTTTTAAATGTAAAAACAGTTTTTAATTTAAATTAGGCGCCACCTCTCGGCGCCCATTAATAAAATAAATAAATACATTTTATTTAGAGTCTGCCCACTCAGTTATATAACTGATTTTCAGTGGGGGACTTCAAATCAAAGTGACCAAGCTAACCCTGCAGGCCCCGACGCAATCGACGAGTGAGCGATAACCAACCAAAGAACGATATTTTAATATGAAATATAGCAATCAGTGGTATGGACAGTGCGAACACCCGCGAATCAACGGCAGAATCAACAAGGCCGATTCAGAACAACTCTGAAATTTATTATGTGCTTCGTTGCTAGGACGGCTCCAAAGTCACCGTTTACAAACTCCTAAGACAAGAACTGATGGACTGAAGTCCAAATCAGAAGTTAAAAAACATATGACTTTAGCGGGAATCGAACCCTGGACCTTCTGCATTGGAAGCAGATACGCTAACAACAAGACCTACGAGCGTCCTCTAGATCGCATATTGGTTTATCCACATTACCCATTGCGACAACAGCTATTGATTTATGAAATTTTGTTTAAGGGTGTGGCAATCGATAAGGTCATGCGAGTAATGTTTGAGAGACAGATCCTGCCATTTAGGCATGGGGGAGGGGAGATGGGATAGAAAGGTTCTTATGACTGTCTTCTTGTCATCCTTCGTATCCTCGTTATGAAGTCGTCGTGGGGAACGTCGTCGAGGGAAGGGGAGGTTCCCCGACGACGACTGCCAGAGTCGCCTAGTGCTTAACTCTTCCCAGGTCCTAGACGGGGAAACTACAGATTTGCAATCTATAAACAATCATCCCATGCAAGGATTAAACCCCGGCTTACACTTACAACCGTCCCCGACGACCTCATTTTCTCAAAGAGCGATAATCTGTCCTAGATATACATTCTTTAACATTAAGAACTATGGATTTACTTGTTAGTGTTCAACAAGATTTGTGAACCTATTCTAGCTCACGCCTCCTGTGAATATTATAGCCAAGTTGCATTTTTACTTACTGATATTAATGTAGACCCTAGGATCATTGACTATATTAAAAGAACAAGAAGAAGAATACTCTGTAAGATAACAATAAATATTTTATTAAGCATAGATCAAAAATAGCATTCAACGAGTAACTGCATTACCTAATACTCGAAACTGTGCTTGCGAACGATAAGAAACTTTTTAAAAATGAAAGTATAGCTGTTCTTAAAAACGATTATAGACTAACAAACATCGTCAGGAAAATTTTAATAGAAGAATATAATGGATTAGCTGTTGATAATAATACGTTTTGACATGTTAATTTAACGTTGTGGTTATGTTGTTCATGTGGCACACGGATCCCACAATAATCTGGGTTGAGAATAGAGTCAGGTCTTGGCCTAGACTTCTAAGTAGAGTAAGATTTAGAAAGTTCTGAAGTGAAGCTGGTGACTCCGGTGACAATCCTCTGTGCGGTGGACGTGATGTTTCCTCTACTGGGGACGAGATGGTGACTGCAACGTGAGCTTGTGCAGACACTCGTGCAGACACACCTGTGATTACAGAGAATATCACACTGAATCATGGGAGTGGTTATGTAGCTAATGAGGCACATGTCTCACACAATAACCTAGGTAGTGAATAGAGTCAGGTCTTGGCCTAGACTTCTAAGTAGAGTGAGATTTATTAAGTTCTGAAGTGAAGCTGGTGACTCCGGTGACAATCCTCTGTGCGGTGGACGTGATGTTTCCTCTACTGGGGACGAGATGGTGATCCCTGTAAAGTGAGCTTGTGTTAGAACAACGTGCAGACACACCTGTGATTACAGAGAATATCACGCTGAAACATGGAAGTGGAAAACGAGCAACTGAAGACTATGCAGTCTGGTGCCTAATACCAAAAATTAATAACTGAATAAAGGTGTATTACTTTTTTTAAACAGGCTTTAATCAAGGTAGTGTAAAGCTTTCGATTGCATAGATCACGCGTTACTACTGGCTAAACTGCACTATTATGGCATAAGAGGTCATGCGTATAATCTAGTTAAATCATATCTCACGGACAGGAGGCAACATGTAGAAATTAAAACCACAGATGAATACAATCACGAGAAATGTTACTTATCTGATGGTGAAGCAGTCAACTGTGGAGTTCCTCAAGGCTCCATACTAGGCCCTCTATTGTTCATAATATTCGTAAATGATCTCACTTACATCTTAAAAAATATAGGTATTGAATTATTTGCGGATGATACCAGTATCCTAATAAGAAGCAAAATACATGACAATCTGATAGTCATTAGCGAAGAAGTGCTGAGCGCAGTAACTAAGTGGTTCCAAAATAACAAACTTTTACTAAATGCCAATAAAACTAATTTCATAGAATTCCACCCAAGTAAACAAACTCATAGTCAAAACAACAATTTAACAACAATCAATAACACGGCAGATAACACCGTGATAAAAAGAGTTCACACAACAGAATTTCTTGGAATCCATATCGACCAAAATCTAAACTGGCACACACATTGCGATATGTTAGCAAAAAAACTAAGTTCTGCATGCTTTTCACTAAAAACAATCAATTTAATCACAAACACAAAAACTGCAAAAATAGCTTACTATGCTAACTTTGAATCACATATGAGGTACGGCATCAATATATGGGGCAGCTCTGTAAAAGCGGACACAATATTTAAACTACAGAAAAGAGCAATAAGAAATATTCTTGGACTCAAACAAAAGAAAAATTCTTACATTAAACCTCACTGTAAGCCACACTTCATCAAACACAAAATCCTCACTTTCTACAGTCTATACATATTTCAATCCGTACTAAATTTAAAAAATCTATGATTAATGAAGAAATTGACAAGAACAATAGCATTCACAGCCATAACACAAGACAAGCAAACAACATACACACTAATTATCTCAAGCGAAAACATTCACAACTTAACTCCAATTATATAAGTTCTAAATTATTTAACAAGCTACCGACAAGTCTAAAAGCCATTTCTAATATGAGCATTTTTAAAAACAAACTAAAACAACTCCTATGTAACAAAGCATATTACTCTATTGAGGAATTTTTGAAGGACAAACTACTATAACACTGTTAGGCCTATCTTTATACTACAATTCTAAATAGGCCTAGTAGATATAGATATATTGTACTATTGTTATGTTTGTATTCCACAAATAGGCCAAGATATATTGTATGGTAGGCCCATTTCTTTGTCTTGTGTTTTAAATTTTGTCTTATTTCTATAGATTCATTTAAGTCTGATTATTATATTAATATTTGTTTGCCTTTTTTGTCTCTTATGTCTTATCTTTGTTTTATGTACTGCCTTAAATTGAAACCAATCTCGGCCCACAAGAAAAACTAGACAAATACTTGTTCTCTCGTTTCATTAGTATTCTCTTATATACGAGGCACTCAAATTCTATTACTAGCCAACAGTAAAATTGTTATGATATGTACAAACTAAGACTAAGGCATTAATTATCAAGTAACTTATTTTTAGGATAGAAATGTGACGGAGTATATCTCAATTTGCATCCTGCTTGATACAGCAAATTGTACCTTTCCAAACACCTCAATAACAAAGTTTATTTGTTTAGGAATAAGTAAATAAATACTTATTCCAGACAATATATTCTTAGAGGTCATCACAAAGTGTAAATTATTATAATGTAATATGCTATGTGTGTGGAAATAAAACTTACTTACTTACTTACTATAACTCTTTAAAAACAAGAAATTGTAGTTGCTCAAAAGATACTTATAGTTCTCTGAAAAGTTTCGTATCAAAACGAAACACTCAGCCATTCTCGGAATTTCAAGAATTTCCAAGAACGAGACTCAATTCAGCTTTTAATTCAATATACTAGTAAGGTTTTTTAGATTGAATTTGTTTAGTTCTGTATTCAAAGAGGTTCAAGCCGTCCATTTTGAAGATTGGCGTTCTTCTCTGAAGGTCAGAACACATGTGTTTATCCGTTCTATAAATCCCGAACTTCCTGTACTGTACTAGGCCTCGTTTCCACTGTGTTCCGACAATAAACAATGTATAGTTACTAACTTGTAGGCTACAAGAATAATTATTTAACCAATAAGAATAAAAATTAAACGTTCGCCTCCAATAGGTGAGCCCTGAATTTGTTCCTCGTTCCCACAGAATAGTTCCTCGTTATACTATCATTATTATATTATCAGGAACGGATTCCCATAAAGTTTTCTAATAAAAAACTCCAAAGGTTCGAGTACAAGAGCATCAAAGTAACATTCACAAATTTGGAAAGTTGACACCTAAAAAAGAGCAGAACGAGATTATGTATGGCATCAATGTAATCCACAGCTGCTAATAAAATAAAATACAATACAATACAATCTCTCATAAGCGTCACTTTTAATTCCGTCCGTCCATCCGACCGTGAGCCGCGTCTCTCGATATAATATAACCTGAACAGGGAGTCCGATCAACAAGCTATGTTTACATGACACCGTGGGGTGAGGGGAAATTAAGTGACTAGCCAAAAATGTTGAATTTGTTATTATTGTTTGGTATTATTTAGATTAAGGGCGGGTCAACCGTTAGGTCATAATGTGCTACTTTAGCCTATGGGGAGGGGGAGGAAAATTTTATGCTGGTCAGAATCAGCCACAGGTAGGGGGAGGAAAGAGGGGTTCTCACATCGCGGTCGTCATCATCTTTAACATCGTTCGTTGTCATGGTCGTCGTCGTCGGGAAAGTTGTCAAGGGGATGGGGAGGGGTCCACGACGACGACTGCCAGAGCTCGCCTCTAGTTTCAGGGAGCTCTCCCCTAAGCGCAGCTGATGTTTGCTAGATGGTCTTAATCTCTTTCCTCACCTTTTACTATTAGCAGAGTCATGCTCTGGGACAAATTCTTCCCCGGGCCCAGACTGGGCAAGGAAGTTGGAAATCTCGTGATCTGTTGATTAGGCCCTCAGTATAGCTTCACTCCCTCTTTTGGGTAGGTCGGTACCAATTGATCCACAATATCACTAGGGAAACGCCAAAGTCGTTGACAGACTAATGAGTGAGCCATGTGTTGAGTACCCGGGAACATCCCCTTTCCTCCCCTATACCTATAGGCTGGATCTAGCCCAGTATGGGGAATGATACCGGGTATTCAACACATGGCTCACTCACTCGTCTATCAACGACTTTGGCGTTTCCCTAGTCTAGTTGGCTAAGACGCACTTATACCCTGAATATGGGAGACCTGGGTTCAATCCCCTGGTCGGATAAGATTTTGTAGTTTTTCGATTGTATTTTAAAAATTATTTAACATGTTTTGAAATGCATATAACGCAGATAAGTCTACATTAACAGTGACAATACTTATGGATAACATAGCCAGTACGAAATACCAAGGTTTACTCATTCTCCCAGCGGAATTTGGGGGTACCTTGAACGTGCAAGTTTCGATACCCTTTGGTCTAGTCCGGATGTTAAGAGACTTGACCTTGCATTTTTTGATACAAGCAAGGCACTTGGCACACGTATTCAAGGGACCATACCCTACTAATTTTGAGGTGGAGCCATCGTGATATCCCGCGCAGGGACCCGTTATCGCATGTTGCCTACCCCTGCTGGTTTGAAGGGTTGATTAGCACAACAATTCGGTGTTTGGTGATAGAAACTTGAAATTTTTACCAAATAGGGGTAACATTAGGCTTAACATACTGGCAACGGGGAACTTCGGATTTCTTCATAGTTAAGGGATGATAGGAGTTTTAATTTTGGGGGTTGAACATTTCGATTTTAATTTTTATTGATGACACCCTTGGTGTAATGTTGGACTTCTGCGTTAAAGTACTTCCCAAAATCTTCAATCAAAATGATGGTGTTTGAAATATGACTAGCGACCCCTAATTTGGTCATAATGACCTGTTGACATAATGACCTGAGTTATGGCCTATTTAAAAAATTGTTAAACATAGTCTTGTGACCACTCTATTTAAAGCTTAGATGAAGTAGAATAGTATGAAATAAATTTCAACATGCCATGTTGACCTGTGACCTTTTTCGTCCTTTATTTGACCTTGATAACTGTTTCAGCATGAGCTGCATGACTGCATAATGTGTACTTATAGAACATCTAAATGCATGTGGTATATTAACAAGTTTATTTACTAAATACACTCAACATGTAATGTTATAAGGCTGCATTGCGAAAGCTTTTTAGTGTCGCGTTGATGGATGAGCAGTTTTGTACCATTAAGCCCTCTTTTACTATACTTTTACTTCGTCGTTTTTCAACGTGTTTACATAGAATATACCATTTCAAAAGGAGTACCAAGTTCCTGGTAGATCGTTATGGTAAAAAACCATAAACAAATTAATAATAGTAAATGCGTTGTTGATGTTATCCTAATCCAAGGGTGAATTGTGGCCAATCAGTGGTCCGTTTTTCAAATAACTGATCACTAGTTGCTCATCAATGGAGTCAAAGTTAACAAGGAATTGGTTCAGGGCCGCTTTCATTGGGGTGAAATGAACGGTTTTTCTTATAATTGTACCAAAATATGACTAGCTAGAAGTGTACTGTAGTATAACGTTAATATAAACAATAACATTAATAATACAAACCAACAAACAAAACAGCCGTTTGAATCGCGCACCTTTTGGGACCGTTTTCCGAGAGCGCGCACTCTCTCGCTCTCTGGTGGCGCGGCAGTGAGTACATTTGCTAAATATTTTATGGACCCCATCAAATTAAACAAATTTCTACTCTTTTAGAACAGCCACTCGACCTCTCGTTCATAAATCTATGGCCAAAATGACCAGTCATCAACCAGGCTCATCGTCCTTGTCTGTATTGGGGGCGTTGAGATCTTGTACCAAATTTGATCTAGTAAAATGCCTTTTGAATACCAGTCAAAACAGTTCTGTCGTAAATGCACCACCTGTAGATGCAAAAATACATGATGGGTTGTTAAGCCCCCCCCCCCCCCCCCCCGGGACCTATCAATTGCATTCCAAGATTATGTAGTTTTTTTTCATCCCTTCCTCAAGAAAGAACTAGCGTCTGTGCTACGCTTAGATAATTATCATCTGGGATAAGTACGACCCAATTAGTCTTTAAATATGACACGGGACAGATATTTAGGACACTCGTAATCCAACTACAAAAATCCCAAAGGGTGGCCAAATTTTCTACGTGATTTAGGTAATAAAGCCTCCAGCATATCAATGACAAATGAGGAAGGCAAAGAAGTCATTAACACACTTGATACCCTCTTAGTTACTACCACCATACACAAAGCTACTGTTAATACAGGATATCACAGGCGGGTTGCCCCCAATGTAATCACAAGCAGGGAGACACGCTCATAATGCTACTGATGTGCTAGTCTTTGCAATCAGCTGTGTTCCGGAAATGACTGGCATTGAAGCGCTATAGGAGCATCTGGGGACTGGAAGGAACCATCAGTATGTCGAAGTACACCATGTTGCAGCTTATCTAGGTAAATAACCATATTGATTATGTTCTAAAAAAGGATACCGGGAACCGATTTGAATTATCTACTGGTTATTCTATAGCACTTCCTATATTCCACGCATTTTCGGGATGGAAACCGTTTCCTCCTTTCGTGATGGTTATGGGGAAAAAGTCTGCATTCGATGCTTGGAGAGCGTTTCCTGATGCTACAAATGGTTTCATTGCCACTATTGTTGGAAAAGTGGAGGCTGTCATTGAGACTTTGGAGAAGTTTGCAGTAGTTTTGAATGACATTGGAGATCAATTTACATTCACGTATCAAGAGCTACAATAACGTACGCTTGAGATACCCTAAAAAAGTGTTTATTTTAAATTTTCACTTTTTTGATGAAACACGTACTTTACCGTGAATGAATGTTGCAAAATACTATTCACCAAGAAAAACAGACAGCTAGAAACGATTCCTCCGACAAAAGACGCCGTAGTACAGCACATTCGACGCTCAATCTATCGAGGAGTACACGTCTGGGATCAAACTCTCTCCCTACAACAACAGCTGCCTTGGCCTTCTGAGTGGGGATGGAATATGACGGCAGATGGAAGGGTGCCAGTGTGGACCATTCTTCCAATCGCTTCTGAAGCATGTATCGAGTTTGTACGATGCAGGGTGCGGGTGCAAGAAAGGATGTGGAGGATGATGCAAGTGTCTCAAACTTCATGAAAGTACACAGCTCTGCCAGTGCGTCGCACTTTGTGAGCTTAAGTAAAAAAAATCCAAAACTTAACAACTTTGGTTAACTGCATAAGTAATTAATAAAGTACTATAATCAACAATGGGTGTATTGTAACTTTCCTCTTAATGAATGTTAATCTAAAAACTTTTACCATACGATCTACCAGGAACTTGGTTCTCCTTTTAAAATGGTATATTCTATTTAAATACGTTGAAAAACGACGAAGTAAAAGTATAGTAAAAGAGGGTTCAATGGTGAAAAACTACTCATCCATCAACGCGACAGTAAAAAGCGTTCGCAATGCAGCCTTATAACATTACATGTTGAGTTTATTTAGTAAATAAACTTGTTAATGTATCACATGCATTTGGATGTTCTATAAGTATACATTATGCAGCCATGCAGCTCATGCTTAACAGTTATCAAGGTCAAATAAAGGACGAAAAAGGTCACAGGTCACCATGGCATGTTGAAATTTATTTCATTTTTTCTATTTCATCTCAGCTTTAAATAGAGTGGTCACACGACTATGTTTAACAATTTTTTAAATAGGTCATAACTCAGGTCATTATGTCAACAGGTCATTATGACCAAATTAGGGGTCGCTAGTCATTTTTTGAACACCATCATTTTGTTTGATGATTTTGGGAAGTACTTTAACGTAGAAGTCCAACATTACACCAAGGGTGTCATCAATAAAAATTAAAATCGAAATGTTCAACCCCCAAAATTAAAACCCCTATCATCCCTTAACTATGAAGAAATCCGAAGTTTCCCGTTGCCAGTATGTTAAGCCTAATGTTACCCCTATTTGGTAAAAATTTCAAGTTTCTATTACCAAACACCGAATTGTTGTGCTAATCAACCCTTCAAACCAGCAGGGGTAGGCAACATGCGATAACGGGTCCCTGCACGGGATATCACGATGGCTCCACCTCAAAATTAGTAGGGTATGGTCCCTAGAACACGTGTGCCAAGTGCCTTGCTTGTATCAAAAAATGCAAGGTATGCCCCATATATATCCTTTAACATCCGGACTAGTCACTGCATTACTGCTTTACAGATATTTTTCCACTGTCTCCATTGCAACTGAGTAACATCTAAGAGGCAGTGATTTTTTCAAAAGCAAAACCATTGTCATTAAAAGAATTCCTACACATGTTAAGCCTATTTTTCAATGTATTATTTCTTGTAAGTTTTAAATCTCAACGGATTGTGCTCATTTTGTTAGCAGTTCTCAGTTACCTGGTCACGGATGTCTGTTTAAAATTTCAGCTCAATCTATTTGGCCGTTTGGCCGTATGGAACCGGACAGACATACATTTAACAAAATTAATCACGACCAAGGCCCGATCAAGTAGCGTTATATAGACTACGTTTCGCTGCGCTCACTCGTCTAATCATATAGTTTCTTGGAACGACGTGTCAATTATTTAATATCAAGTACGGTAGATAAGTACTAACCACTAAAGAAAGCTTTTTTTTCTTTTTTTCCCATCTTTTTTTAATATTTGGTTCATTAATTAATTCCATTTAATATCCTTTTTATTTGTTATCAAAATTTTGGTGTTTTAAGGCATTGTTGTTGTAATATTACGATTTCAAATATTTACTTAAATGAAGTTCAATGTTGTGTCTGCATCTTTGTAATTTATTTAGTTGTCCTTTGTAAATCAGTTTTTATAACTGAATATGATAGACGTTAAATTTAAAAAAAAGTATATAGGCTTATGTTTGTCACACCACAAACGCACCCACAACATTCCGTATCATCCCTGTTGAATGGTATAGTGTTGAAACCACATGCAAATCACGTCATGTTCGTTTTCTTTCGTCAGCCGGGACACACGCACAGACGGACGGACATAAATTAATGGGTCAAAGTGAATGTTTGCCCCCTCCAGTCATCGGATAAAAACATATTACACGAGATCAGAGGGTAGCCTAGAAGGAAATGTGAGTTAGGGGCGGGTAAATTTGGTTGAATCTCATTCTTTTAAAAATATGTATTTGAGAGTAGAACGAGTAGCTCGGCTCCTTAGATACCAAACAGGCTTAAGTTCGGGGTTTAGTGATAGAGGCGTGAATTTTGGATCATTTACTCAGAAAAACGTGCTTAGTAATTTGCCAGGTGGTCCCAATCGATTTTTTCCCCCGTTCAGGGGTGACCATGGTGCAAATTTAGGGGTCGACATTATTTTCAAATGGACTAGGGGTGAGCCTAATAGAAGTAAAAGTGTGGTATTTGAACATTTTGTTTAAGTATTTATTCAATTTAATTATTTAAATCTAAAAAATGTTTTATTTATAACAGGGGTGTCCAGAAATGTTATTTCGAAAAATCGTTCCAAATGCTAGGACCTAAGTAGGCCTATAGCTTGTGATGATTCATCTTTCGGGGATAAGTGATAGAAGCGTGAATTTTGGATCATTTACTCACAAAAATGCAATGAATCATTTGCCGGTGGGTCCGCATCGAAAAATGTACCCGTTCAGGGTAGACCATGGTGCAAAGGTTAGGGGTCATACATTATTTGCAAATAGACTAGGGGTGAGCCTAATAAAAGTAAAAGGGTGGTATTTAAACATTTTGGTTAAATATTAATTCAATTTAGTGATTTAAATCTAAAAAATGTATTATTTTTAACAGGGGTGTCCAAAATTGTTACATTTGCCCTTATTTCTAAAATACGTTCAAAATGCTAGGAAGCATAGCTTGTGATGACTCATTTGAAAGGAATTTAAACACTGAACACGAATTTCATACATAATCAAAAGTCAAGGTCACCGGGGTCAATCAGGGTCACGACCTTTGAAATTTATTTATTATTTTGTTGTCCAATCACCATGAACAGACCATATAAAAGTGTATATTTTGGTACTTTTTACCTAAATCGTTCGTCCAGGATAATATATGTACATTAAAAGATCAATTCTATATTCAGGGTTGTACAAACTTTCTTTCTGGGTCGTGAGTTTTCCAATATACTGTTAATTGCACCACCATAGGTTGTGACCACTCATTTTGAATCAAAATGTATGCTGACCACGATTGTGTAAACAATTGTGTAAGTTAGTCTAATCTTTATGGCTTTATATAGGAGTTTATAGGTACAGGGATACTGCTCTTCAGACACCTATTGTTTGGCCTCTGAAATTGAAAGCGCGCTGTTCTTTGTCTCCTATCAAAAGCTGTTACAAAGATGTGCCACACAAACAGGGGTGTGAGACTAGACTGGACTCGACTTCTGCGTGATTTTGAATTATCTGATTCCGTCCATAAAGAAACAATTTCGACATTTGGTAGACTCGAGTTTGGTTTCTGATTGTCGGAATCAAACCGTGACTTGCGTCTGTGGCCGAGGATTTTACACAAAATAATAAATAAATTTCAAAGGTCGTGACCCTGATTGACCCCGGTGACCTTGACTTTTGACTATGTATGAAATTCGTGTTCAGTGTTTAAATTCCTTTCAAATGAGTCATCACAAGCTATGCTTCCTAGCATTTTGAACGTATTTTAGAAATATGGGCAAATGTAACAATTCTGGACACCCCTGTTAAAAATAATACATTTTTAGATCGAAATAATTAAATTGAATAAAGACCTGAACGAAATGCTGTAAATACCACCCTTTTACTTCTATAAGGCTCACCCCCAGTCTATTTGAAAATAATGTCTACCCCTAACTTTGCACCATGGTCACCCCTGAACGGGAAAATTTTTCGATGCGGACCCACCGGCAAATGATTTATTGCACTTTTCTGAGTAAATGATCCAAAATTCACGCTTCTATCACTTATCCCCGAAAGATGAATCATCACAAGCTATAGGCCTACTTAGGTACTAGCATTTTGAACGAATTTTCAAAATAACAATTCTGGACACCCCTGTTAAAAATAATACATTTTTTAGATTTAAATAATTAAATTGAATAAATACTTGAACGAAATGTTTAAATACCACCCTTTTTTCTTCTATAAGGCTCACCCCTAGTCTATTTGAAAATAATGTCTACCCCTAACTTTGCACCATGGTCACCCCTGAACGGGAAAATTTTTCGATGCGGACCCACCGGCAAATGATTCATTGCATTTTTCTGAGTAAATGATCCAAAATTCACGCTTCTATCACTTATCCCCGAAAGATGAATCATCACAAGCTATAGGCCTACTTAGGTACTAGCATTTTGAACGAATTTTCGAAATAACAATTCTGGACACCCCTGTTAAAAATAATACATTTTTTAGATTTAAATAATTAAATTGAATAAATATTTAAACAAAATGTTTAAATACCACACTTTTACTTCTATTAGGCTCACCCCTAGTCCATTTGAAAATAATGTCAACCCCTAACTTTGCTCCATGGTCACCCCTGAACGGGGTAAAAAATCGATTGAGACCACCTGGCAAATTACTCAGCACTTTTTTTTGAGTAAATGATCCAAAATTCACGCCTCTATCACTAAACCCCGAATGGTTTGTCTAAGCAACCAGGCTAGAACAAATAGTCGTGTTATTAAAAAATTGCACATGTCTAATTGTTGTGGTAATGGCCGTGTTTCTTATTTGTGTGGCCCCATACTTCTATTTGGGGAACGCCACTCAACTAGTTCGGCCTTAATTTGTAGACTACTGTGTCGCTTAAATTCATCCTTTAATCCTTTTATATGCTTTAGCTTTTGTTCAGGAGTATCACTAGAGTTTGGACATTGGGCGGGGGCGCAAATCCAGCAGTGGCAAATCCAAAAATTCTCAAGGGAAGGGGGGTTTTAGTGGCGTATCCAGGAATTCATAAAGAAGGGGGTTCAGCCATATAATTCGTAGATATACCGAAGGCTAAGTTGAGGATCCATGGGGCTTGCCCCCGGAAATTTTTTGGTGAAATCTGTACCTTCTACAGGCTGGCCATTGTGGGTTCTTAATTGGAAAAAATAGAAAAACAAGAAAATTATCGGGTAATGCGCGGATTGCTATTAAGGGGGCGCACGCCCCCTCCGTCAAAAACCTCTATTGACGCCACTATAAAATAATAAAATAAATTGTATTTAGAGTCTATCCACTCAGTTAAAAACTGATTTTCAGTGGAGGACTTTAAATCAAAGCGACCAAGCCAACCCTGTAGGCCCTGACGCGTGTGAGTGCGCGAGTGAGCGATAACCAACCAAAGATCGATATTTTTTAATAGGAAATATAGGAATCAGTGGTATGGACAGTGCGAACACCCGCGAATCAATGTCAGAATCAACAAGGCCGATTTAGAACAACTCCGAATTTACTATGTGCTTCGTTGCTAGGACGGCTCCAAAGTCACCGTTTACAAACTCCTAAACACAAACTGATGGACTTAAGTCCAGATCAGAAGTTAAAAAACTACTGACTTTAACGAGAATCGAACCCTGGACCTTCTGCATTGGAAGCAGATACGCTAACAACAAGACCAACGCCTTCATTTCTTTCGCCTTGCTCGTTCTCTCTATTACGTTAAGGGCACTTGAGTTTATTTGAGTATAAATTAGACTCTAGTTGGGACAAAGATGCATGTTAGGCTCAATAATTGACTGTTATGTAATGTTTATAAGTAAATTCGGTAGGCCTACACATCCCCTGTCATTTTCTGCCAGTTCAATACAAAATTTTGTCAACAGAGTTGGGAACACCATATCTCTTCTAATCACTCAACAGCAAGGATGAAGTAGACTGTACCTTATTGTCTTGCGCTGAACTTGGGCGCCCTGCTGTGGAACTTGGACGACCCTCATGACCCGTTTGGCAACGGCTCTGGTTGCAGGGGACATTGACAAGGACAGGACTCACATTCCTACCAAGAATTAATAAGCATAAGCACAATATCAATCACAATATAACACATAATAAGCACAACACATATCGATTTAATAAAGGTTTGTCTTGTGTCCTCGAAAGCTCAATTGGTAGAGCTACGGCGCGTTAAGCCAGAGGTTCTGGGTTTGATCTCCAGTCGGGGCATACTTTTATGATTGCTATAATTCACTAATGATGTCCTCAAAGCGGGCTTATGCTTAAAAACCTTATGTTCATACTACCTATAACTCATGGGAGATGAGAAGTGATTGGATTTTTCCATGTGTTCTTTCAGTAATGACAGCTACATTGCAGTCTTCTGTTCGATTATTATCATGGATGTCAACAGTCACAACACATAGAGGTTTAATGAAGGTGTATCTTATGTCTCGGCAGTTCAATTGGTAGAGCTATGGCGCGTTAAGCCAGAGGTTCTGGGTTCGATCCCCAGTCGGGGCATACTTTTAGGATTGCTATAATTCACTTATGATGTCCTCAAAGCGGGCTTATGATTAAAAACCTTATATTCATACTACCCAACTCATGGGAGATGAGAAGTGATTGGAAATTTAATGTGTTCTTTCAGTAATGACAGCTACATTGCAGTCTTCTGTTCGATTTATATTACGGATGTCAACATTCACAATAAATAGTAATTTAATAAAGGTTTGTCTTGTGTACTCGATAGCTCAATTGGTAGAGCTATGGCGCGTTAAGCCAGAGGTTCTGAGTTCGATCCTTAATAGAAGCATCACATCACCCTAACTCCAAAAATATTGTTAGACGCCTGAAAAGGCCTTCCCATAAAGAGACACAGCCACTTTAAAATCCAAAATAACATTTAGAATTTCCCATTTTAGAGTCGGTCCTAACTGGCCTACCAAGGTTAATAAACCTACCTCAGAAGTAAAACTTCGTGATAGTGTCACAAAAATTCATACTAATAATTAGAAATGCGTAAAAATAACATTATTTCAAATACATTTCAATACTGTCATGTTAACCTATCTCTTTAATTTTAAACCAAACATTTTAAAGCATTTTCAATAAATCACATTTTTAATTAATCCTAACCAAATTTAAATTTGGTTTCCAGTATCGGTAGGGCCTACATTCATTTTTAACTGATGGTAGGGTATAGGTAGGTCTACGTTTTAAAGCTAAGGCCTACACTTATAACCAGGTGAACTAAAACTTTGATGCAAAGAGTAGGCCTAAGATAGGTAGTTCTTCCGGTATGAATAGGACTATAGGTACTAGCCCATGACAAATATAAAAATAGATGTTAGCCTACAAACCTTGATTTCAATACAAAATTTTGGCCGACAGTAACTACAGTAGTAGCCAAAATTTACTAGCATAGACCTACTTGGGCACAATAATCGTGTAAGCCTAGGCATATTGCACAAAACGCCGATTTCACCACAATAAGACCTATATTTTTCTGGTCAGAAATGATGAACAATTGCCTGTTGGTACCTTCCTACTTGCTTGTTAGCTATTTTAGATATGCCCTCCTTTACTATGGTAGCCTACAATTGTTTAGTATCTTACCGGTCAGGGGCATCTGCTCCACCAGATTCCTCTTGAGCGCCAGCAGCGAGCGCAGTGGAACAGGGAGCTGGCCTTGTAGGATTCATGGATCCATCAGGGCTAGACCCAGACCCAGAGTGAAATCCGTTGCTGGATGCGGAAGCTCCCTGCACTCGATCCAGCAAGGTTTCGAATGAATCCCAAACTGTGGCACCTCCCAAAGAACTAACGCCACCATCAACAGCGCTCGCTCGGCTTCCTCCTTGCGCACCCCCACTGGATCCTGTTTTTGAATATGGAGCTGGCCTTGTTGCACCGGCTGTGGATCCTGGCCTTAGGGGTCCAACGGGGTTTGACTGTTCGTACCCAGTCCCCATGCGGATTCCGTTGCATAACGAGGAAGCGGAAGCTCGTTTAATCGCTCCCCGGATCCAATTCCCTACAGGCTGTAGCAGGGTTGTGAGTGGTCCTTCCGGCAAACTGACGCTGCCACCATCTCTCCCCCGCCTTCCTTCTTGAGCATCCTCACCGGGTCCTGTAGGCCTACTTGTTGTAGCTGGCCTTGTAGCACCGGCTCCGACACCAGACCTCGATGGTCCAATGGGGTTATACAGTTGGTAACCTACCACGCCAAGAGATTTCTTAACTGTCACAGTCTCTCCATAGATTTGGTGGGTTTCAAGAAGACAGATCTTGTCCACAGGGTCATAATCGTCGAATCCAATAAAGGCAGTATTAGTACTTTCTCCGGTAATTCTATCCTGAACTATAGTCACAGATAGAATTCTTCCAAACGTCCGGAAATATTCAGTGAGATGAGCACAAGAGATATCTCCCCCGATCCCACTTAACAACAGTGACTTTACAGAAGCGCCCAGCTCTGCCCTCTTACTGTGTACAAGTCGCCCATCCACCCTGTGAGGGCGCGCTCCTTGGGCGGCGTCAACCATGTGGGCTCGCGAGTACTTGATGAAACCAAACCCGAGAGACCGATTCGATATCGGACATGTTATCACCTGAACTTCGCCGATATTCCCCCATTGCTCGAAGTGCTTCCTTAGAGTATCGCAGGAGGTTGTAAAGTCCAAGCCACCGACGACAAGTTTACGAAGTTGTTCTGGCTCGACGTTCTCTTCATTCTCTACTTGGCCTGCCATTGTAACTATTAGGTTGGAAGAAAAGTTGGAATTAAGCGGCAATATTGATAAACCCACTACTTCTTAATGAAAAAGTAAATGTTTTCTTTGAACAAGATTGACCAAAGTATAAATAAATACCTACAATAATGTATAACGATTGTTTCGGAGCTGACGATAAGTGCTCGAGCAATATATTTGCTCAACCTCAGAGAGGACGTCTGTCAATACTAACAAACCGATGTCAACAAATATTCGATTGTCATTTGGCTGGTTTGTTGGTCACTTCGGAAATACTCATATTTCAACCTAGCTGTGGTCACAGCCGTAAGATTCTGAGGAATCAATAATAATAATCATACTAGGAAAACGCTAAAGTCCCGCCGCGTTGATGGATGAGCGTTTTTTTTGTAAGTTTTTTTTGCGTTTTGTGCGTTTGTTTGCACTTTTCCTTTGCAAGTGCTTTTTGAATGCATTGTGGAGGTGATTGTTGTCAAGTTTCTATTGTTATTTGTTAATTGGTATTATAAACTTCAAAAAACTCATATTAAAACCTTTATTTCTGTAGATTCTGACTAATTTTTTCAACTTTTTCTTTCAAAAGGTACTACATCACCATAACCTTAATGTCCATGTGAAATCGTTGTAGCCCTACCCGTTTGGTCAGAATCGGCCCAAATGTGACGAAAATATCGCACTAAAAATTGAAAAACTAATATTAAAAGTTAAAACCTTTATTTCTATGGATTCTAGCTAACTTTTTCAACTTTTTCTTTCAAAAGGTACTACATCACCATAATCTTAATGTCCATGTGAAATATGAACGTTCTAGCCCCACCCGTTTGGTCAGAATCGGCCCAAATGTCACGAAAATATCGCACTAAAAATCGAAAAAAATCGTAAAAGTACGATATTTATGAGAAATATTTCTTCGATTGTACCCAAAAACAATACACCTCTAAGTTCAGAGAAAACGAAGGTCCGGTCAAATTTTCATCAAGATCGCGTATGCCGTTTGCCCGGAATCGAGCGAACAAACAGACGGAAAAACAAAAAAAAAAACAAAAAAACAAAAAAAAAAAAAAAACACCCGAGCTAAATTTTTTGGGGGGTCAGTGAAATTGAAGTCTTCGCTTCCGCTCGCTACGCTCGCTCGCTCATCCAATTATTCTTGTTTATTTTTATTTATTTATTTATTTAACTTCTATCCTATTCAGTTATAAAACTGATTTCCAAAGGAGGACAACTAAATAAATCTAATAACATAGATGCAGACACAACAATGAACTACAGTTTAGTAGTAAATATTTGAAATAGTAACATCACAACAAAAATGCATTAAAACACAACAATTTTGATAACAAATAAAAAGGATATTTAATGCAATTAATTAATGAATCAAATATTTAAAAAGTGTAGGAAAAAAAAGAAAAAAAAAGAAAAGAAAAGAAAAGAAAAAAAAGAAAAGAAAGGGAAAAAAGAAGGAAAAAAACGAATGAAAAAGAAAAGAAAAAAGAAAGAAAAAAGAAAACTTTAAAAAAGAAAAACGAAAAGAAAAAAGAAATAAATGATTTGTTAGACGATCTCACTCAAACGAATATGAGGTTTGCCAAAAATCAGGAACAGCAAATCAGGGAGTAATCAAACTTTCGCAGAAGAAACCACCCAACGCGAATCTTCATTCTTGTGTTCAAATCTTGATAGCAATATAGTACAAGATAACATAACAAAAACTTGTAGAAATACAGCCAAACCTTACACACTCAAAAGGAATGAGATCTAAAAAAGGGCCAAGCTCATCTACCCTTCCACATAAACGTACAGTGTCCCATAACAGCATCCTCGAAAAGCTTGGCAAAATAGAATTTGCGATTATTAATTTAACGTAATAGTTTATCCAAGTTCTTTTTTTCTAATTAATTTAAACGTAATAACATGCAAATTCTATTTTGCCAAGCTTTTCGAGGATGCTGTTATGGGACACTGTACGTTTATGTGGAAGGGTAGATGAGCTTGGCCCTTTTTTAGATCTCATTCCTTTTGAGTGTGTAAGGTTTGGCTGTATTTCTACAAGTTTTTGTTATGTGTGTGATCTCATTACTTTTTCAAGTTCCATTACAAAATTATTTGCTAAAATATAATATTTTTATCAAAGTTGATTTAAATTCTATGGTATTAGCAGTAACAATATAGGATGTAAAATATCTAGACCCGGATTCATGTACATCCTGGGTATAGGTGGTATAACCATGGTATAACGACGGTATAAGGACTGGACCCCAATTCTTGAGTTCGTGGGAGATGAGTTGAAAACGCAATTTGAAAACGAAGTCGTTTTCGTTTTCGAAGGAATTGGTATTCTTGAACGGTATCGTGGAAAACGTCATGGGTTGTGAGTTGAAAGCATTGATATTAATTAAACCCCTATAGTAGGCTAGATTAGCAGTCTCCTATACCTCCGCACAGGCGCGAGCGTAGCAAATTGAAGACTCAACCGGCCCATTTCAAGATGGCGATTTGGTGTTTTAATTTATGCTTTTTTAATGCAATAAAGTTTTTTACTGGATTGTTTGATATGGTTTTAGCTTGTGCAGCATGGTATTAAACAAAAGAAACAATACGAAGTGATTGCATAAGGGAATTTACTAATCATTTGGTGTTAAAGGCTAGTATGCTTACCTGTCAACCTGGCGGCAATCTTGAGAACTATTTGGCCACAAATCGCTCCCATTTGATTAACATGTAAACTGTCATTTTAAGATGGCTTCTAATTGTACCGGAAGTGGACCACCGACTGCTGGTCTAGCCAATTATATAGGATGTCTATGGAAAAAGTTCTATATTTATTCTAGATAAAAAGATTTGCGTATAGCAAAGAGCTCGAAAAAGTTCTATATTTATTCTAGATGGCAGTGCCTTCATAAACGCTGGCCAATCGAAAGACAAGTTGTATGAAATGATTTGATTGTTGCAATTATGTAAACAAACAGTTGAGCAAGTTCATATCAAAACAATGTTGTGCTGGCATAGGGTTGGCTAGGCTTGTCAAACATGTAATGTAAGTATGAATTTTACTAGTCCTATAGCCAAATGGAACTTTAGACCTACACTTTTGCATTATAAATAATTTTCCACATCTGGGCCTAGGCCAGGGACGGTTTCTGATTTGTTTTATGAGAGTATAATGACACCTTTTCTCGTTCCACACAAAGAAGAAAAATTTTAAATGTCCGCTATTTGTTTACGTATCGCACTTTCCCGCCTAACTCTGCTTATACCGTCAACAAGTGTCAAGTAACTATGGTTACTTGTTGATTGTATGCCAAGTGTTTAAGGCTTATTTTAAAACCTTTATTTGGAAGCCTTCCAACAAACTTTTTCAACTTTTTTTTTCAAAGAGACTATCATTCTATAACCTTAATGTCCATGTAAAATATGAACATTGTAGTCCCACCCGTCTGGTCAGAATCGCGGGCCGACGTATTAGATGTGAGCAGTAGTAGGCAGTAGTAGGCAGTAGCTAACATCCTTAAAGTGATTTTGAGCATGTTTCAAGCCATTTTTTCACCAAGAAGGAATAATCGTACCCCAATAAAATTTGGCATGTGTTGTCAGGTACCTAAATCCCCTCGATTGTGATAGTTTTCAAGTTCACATCACGTTACATGACGGCTGGGTAACACCTCGAAATCACCCCAACTCTGCTTGGTGTATAAGGTGCTTGAGTGTGTAGCGCACCGCGGCTTGGCTGCGGCGCCCTAACGGGCACCTAGATTGACACTAATATTATATCAGACATATAATTATTTGAAATTGTTCGTCAAACACTGATCACAGCAATGATACAGGACACCTAACTCAAGTTGCCAGCTCAACCAGTAGACAGCAACCAGACAATCTAGGCAGAAAAATATCATTGAAAATACATTGATTATATCATAATCAAAGCAATAATGAACAAACAAAGAGAAAAGCAAAAACATAAATAAGAACTAAAGATAAATTAACATTACACAAACACACTGACAATGAACCACAAATAAATAGTAAAAATCAATTTTTCTTTTCTCTTTGATTCATTTAAATTGCTTAAATTTTACTTTTAAACTGTACGATTCCTATCTCAGTAATCTGACTTCTAATATCATAAGAAATTGAATTCCAAAAGGAAACACCTCTGTACAAAAATGACTTCCTAATGATTCAGAAGTTAATCTAAGAACTTTCAATGAGTTCATTACCATAGAATTTCTATCACGATTTACAATTTGAAAAATATTAGGTAGAATACCTTTCAATACTTTGTTTGTATTTACCAATACGCCATACTTCATTCTTTCCTCAATCGTGAAGCAATACGATTGTAAATCCTGGCTCATAGGAATTAAATCAAACAGATGGTCAATTCTCTTCTGAAGTACAACATATTTGGTTGAAGGTCTTACTGCCCAAACCACTAAGCAATAATCAATAACAGAGTGAATATAAGAATCTACAAGTTACCTCAACATTCTCTCTTCTACAAACCTCTTCATTCTACTTATAATTCCAATTGCTGATGATACTTTTCTACATACATTTTCATAATTTTTCTTAAAATTTAAGATAATATTAGATATTTAAATTCATATACCCTAAAAATTATTTTACCATTACAATTCAACGTCAAATGAATATCATTCATGCTTCTATCATTAGCCGTATGAAAAATCATTAAATTTGTTTTACTAAAATTAATATCAAGTTCCTGAGTTTTAAACCAAGCATCCTTCCTCTTGAGAACTTCTTGAAGACGTCTTACGATCTCTTCGACATCCACACATTCTAAATAAAAGACTAAGTCACCAGCATATAAAATATAATTAATTCCGTCCATTATAGTAGATATGTCATCTATGAAGAGAATAATTAAAAAGGGTCCTAACATTGATCCTTGGGGTTCTCCACAAAAAAGATTGAATTCTTTTGAACTATACTTTGCAAGGTTGATAAACATTTTTTTTTAAAGTAATCTGCCAAAATAGATAACAAATAAGGACTTATTTTATACCTGGTTATTAGTTTGATTAAAAGAGGTAAAAAAGGTACTGAATCAAACGCTTTCAAGATCAACAAAGACAGCTCCAACCTTACCATTCCGTTTGTCAATCCCTTTATGGATAAAATCAGTAAGTGCTAGAAGGGCTCTTTGCGTTGACCTACCTTTCCTGAAACCATGCTGGTTTGCACTTAAACCTTCAGATGCATCCACTTCATGTAATAACCTCATGTGCAAAATATTTTCAATAATTTTACCTACTATTGGAAGAGTTATTATTTACTACAATTCAGAAATTAAAAAAGTCCGCCCCAACCGTGAATCGAACCACGGATCTCCCGCATTCCAGACAGGCGTCTAAACTGTCATATAATGATCTAGGTGTCACCGCACCATGATCATATAGGAAGCTGAGTCCCAACTATAAAGTAACTTCACTTGTTATTACTGAAGCTTAATGAGAAGTTTAAATGTATTTGCCAGTCACATATTAAACATATTATAAAGCATAATATAATGTCTTGTGTTTATTATTAATGGTTTATAAACAACATCAAATGGTGTCAGAAGTAAAATAAGAAATTTGAGTGTAAAATTATTGCTTTGTCGCAATATTAACAGCCGAAACCGTTCGTGCCCGGAGTGAACCCAGCAGAAGATTGGCAGAGATGGCGTCAGCGCTACGAGATTTATTACGACGCTGCGGACATCGAAACTAAACCGGTAAGAAAACAACGAGCTGATCTTTTACAAGCGTTAGGCGACGATGCCTTAGAACTCTATAATGTGATGAGTCCAAATCTTGGCAACGAGGATGATATAAATATTAAAATTATATTGGACGCCTTTACAAATCCTTACATGCCATACAAAAAAACAACATATTTGCGTCATCTCTTCTTCACTGAAGTACAGTCAGCTGAACAAACTATTGACTAATATGTAACGGCGCTTAGAATCAAAGCAAAAAACTGCGGCTTAGAATCAAAGCAAAAAATTGCGATTATGGAACTTTGACGGATTCATTAATTAAAGATAGGATGATCTGTGGTATCAGGGATGATACCCTGAGGCAACGTTTACTTTAACACCATTACCTTTCTTTAGACAAAGCACTAAATATGTGTAGAGCTGATGAAAATTCAAGGGTACAGGCTCAGGTTATGTCTTCGCGAGCAGAGGCAGCTCACGTTACTACGTATTCTCATAAAAATACCAGCTGGCCTAGATACAAAGAGAAGAGCAAAGGTCACGGGCAAAAAGAGGATTTTGGCAACTCCACACAACAGTTAAACAAATGCTGTTCTAAATGTGGAAATTTCCATGCCTTGCGTCAATGTCCGGCCTATGGTAAATTATGTAATAAATGCAATAGGCATAACCATTATTATAAAATGTGTAAAGCCCAAGGACAGTACAAGAAAGCCCTACAAGCAGTAGATGATGGAGATGAAGATATCTCCGAGGGAGAATCTTCTGATAATGAATATAATATAAAAACATTACATATTGATTCGGTACACGGTAAAACAGAATGGATCGAACACATACTTGTAAAAAACGTAAATATACCGTTTAAATTAGATTCTGGCTCAGAGGTCAATGTAATTCCTTTAAAAATTTACAACCAGTTCAATAAAAAAACAGAAATAAAACAATCTCACAAACGAGTAACATCCTACACAGGCCACAAAATTAGCTTGAGAGAAACTTGTCAGTTAAGTTGTAAAGTCAACATAGGCAGTATTAGAATTCTGCATTATAGAGTCAAAATCACCACCTATCCTCGGACTCAAAGCTTGTGAAGAATTAAAGTTACTAAAACGTATCAACACAGTAGAGGATAAACAGATAAAGATAGATAAACCTGCATTAACAGCAGAGGAAATCGTTAGTAAATTTCAAGATAGATTCAAAGTCATTGGTCACCTAAGTAATGTATATGATATAAAGCTAGCGAAAAACGCAATACCACATGTAGCAGGCGCTGCAAAAAAAATAAAAAAATACCTATATCATTGAGGGAAAAGGTAAAAAGCGAGCTCGACCGCATGCTTAATAACATAATCATGAAAGAAGAATGCCCTACAGAATGGGTCAACCCAATTGTGCTTGTGTCAAAGCCAAATGGTAAAATACGAATCTGTCTTGATCCAAGAAGGCTCAATAAATTCATCCAGCGTGAACACCTTGCTTTGTCTACAGCTGATGTTATCTTCTCCGAACTACAGGGGGCTAAGGTTTTTTCTGACCTTGACATTTCATCAGCTTTTTGGCAAATACCATTAAGCGAAAAAAGTTCAAGGATGTGCACTATAGCTGCCCCATTTGGGAGATTTAGATTTCGTAGGCTCCCGTTTGGCATTAAAAGTGCCTCAGAAATACTACAAAAAGAGATAAATAACCTAATAGCTGGATTAGAGGGGGAGCTAAGTTATCAAGACGATATATATTGGTTTATGGATCTACAATGGAAAAGCACAATAAAAGACTTCACGCACTCTTGGAACGCGCAAAATTGATGAATTTCAGGTTTTCCAAAGATAAACTGCAGTTGGCAGTTTCAACTATCAAGTATCTTGGTCACCAACTGTCTCCAGAAGGGATTCAAATACATGAATAAAAAATAAAAGCTATTAATGCAATAACTGAACCTAAAGATAAAGGTGAAGTTCAGAGATTCTTAGGCATGGTAAACTTCCTATCTAAATTTATACCAAACATGTCTGAAAAAACACATCACTTGAGACAACTTTTGCATAAAGGCAAAAAATTCGCATGGACAGTTACACACAAAAAGTGTTTTGAAGATTTAAAACTTAAGCAGCACAGCACCTGTACTATCTTACTTTGATACAAAGAAATCAACAACACTATCAGTAGACGCAAGTCAATTTGGATAAGGAGCAGTACTACTACAAGACGAATTGCATATGCACCAGCTTCATTAACTCCTACACAATGTAACTACCCACAAATTGATAAGGAATTTATCGCTAACACTTGGGCTTGTGAACACTTTCACTTCTATTTGTATGATTCAGATTTTCTGGTAGAAACAGATCACAAACCGTTGCTGGACATAGTTGAAAAACCCATAGAAAAGTTATCTCCTCGACTACAACGTCTACTCGTAAGATATTTACGATACAGCCCTAGATCAGTGCATGTCCCTGGAAAATATATGTATACTGCAGATACACTATCAAGAGTTCCTGATCCCTGCCAAAGTGTAAACACTGATTTCTTACATGGAGAAGCATCAGCAGTTCATTCATTGGTCAGTTACTCTGATGAAAAGTACGAGCGTCTATGTCAAGACACAAATACCGACTTAGAAAATTACAAACGGTTATAAAGTATATACAACAAGGTTGGCCAAAAACGAAACTAAAGCAAGACGATTCTATCATCAATAAATACTGGCACTGCAAGGAAGAGTTACATGTTAACAAAAACCTGGTGTTCAGGGGTGATAGAATAGTAATACCATCTCAACAACGTCAAGAAACACTAAAAAACATACACAAAGAGCACCAAGGCGTGATTTTGTGTCAAGCTAAAGCTAGGCAAGCTATATATTGGCCCGCCATGTCATCCGGCATCAAACAATTTGTTTTGTGTTGCGAGACGTGTCAAGGTTATTCGAAATCAAATACGAAGCAACCTCTAAAGCCACACGAAATTCCACAATTGCCATGGGACAAAGTAGCAGTAGATTTCTGCAAAGTAGAACATAAAAATTACACGGTGGTAACTGATAACCACTCTAAATTCATTGAGATATGAGAAGTACAAACAACAACGCCACAAAAGGTGATTTCCGAAATGAAATTGATATCTGCCACACGGAGTTCCCTCTGTATTAATGTCAGATATTGGAACGCCGTTTTGACTTGCTAGCTCTTAGATCATTCCTAAAAGACTATGACATTAAACAAGCTACATCAAGTTCAACTATCCAGCCAGCAACGGCATGATTGAGAGAGCCATTGGCACTGCTAAAGGACTTATCATAAAGGCCATCAAGTCAGGCGAAGACCCTATACTTGCAATACTTGAGTACAATGCCACTCCTAAACCTAATCTGCCAAGTCCTGCAGAAATGCTCATGGGAAGGAAAATACGTACAACACTACCTATATCAAACAAGCTACGGATTCCTCATTTCCCCACAAAGGAAACCCTTAAAGTTTTAAAATCTAAACAAATAACACAAAAACAATATCACGACAGAACAGCTCACTCTCTTTCACCCTTAAATCCGGGACAATCGATATTTATACAACAAGGTAACCGCGATTGGATTCCAGGCCAAGTAATAAATATCTAAGATAATCCCCGATCATATAGAATATCAACAGAAAGAGGATCCGAATTGCGTCGGAACCGAATTCATCTTCGACCAAGATACGAAGAGATTCTCATACCTGATGATGCGACCGAGATACCAAGCGAGCCGACGGAAGAGAATCATCCATTTGCAGAAAAGCCACTAAATGGATCGGGTTCACCTACACTTATTCAAGAACAGAATATCTCAAAATCCCGTAAAGTCCTTCGGCAATCCGCAGAGTCCAAATCACCACCTAAAGAAAAAATCGGTTTGGACCTGAACAAAAATTGCTTCGTAACGAGAGGAGGACGTTTAGTAAAACCACCAATACGATTCCCGAATTAAAAAAAAAAGGGGGCATGTCATATATGATCTAGGTGTCACTGCCCCATGATCATAAAGGAAGCCGAGTCCCAACTATGAAGTGGACTTCACTTGTTATTACTGAAGCTCAATGAGAAGTTTAAATGTATTAGCCAGTCACATATTAAACATATTATAAAGCATAATATAATGTCTTGTGTTTATTACTAGGAAAACGCTTAAGTCCCGCCGCGTTGTTGGATGAGCGTAATTGGTGCATTGAGCTGCCATGTGTTATGCGGATTTTCTGTTGTTCTGTGGAAAAATCATTACTTAGTTGAATTTTTTTAAATTAAATTAAATAAAAAATTAACTTTAATTTTTTAATTTTTTTAAATTAATTGTAATTGTTAAAAAAAAGAAAAAAATCGTAAAATTGCGATTTTTATAAGAAATAATTTATCAATAGCGCTCAAATTTAACACTTATCTAAAAATTCACAAAATAAGGGTTCTGTGAAAAAATCATTACAATAGGATAAAGCATGTAGGTGTTACAAGTCAAAAAATTGCTAAAAAAAAAAGAAAAATCCCGTAAAATTTCGATTTTCATGAGAAATATTTTTCCGATTGCGCTCAAAAACAATGTTATATAAACAACATTAAAAAATTGTTTTCCAATAATATCTCCAGAAAATTAAATCATTACATCATATTAAAATGCATGAAATCTACTTCACGGCGACGTAATGAATGAGGGCGCTTTACCCGGTTAAGTCATATTGCGTCGAATGCGAAATTGTAAGTAAATAAATTGAGGTTGTTGTTGTTTGCTTCAAATTTTATAAAAATGCTTTAAAAAACGTAAAAATTAAATAGAATGAGACAATAAGATAGTTTGTCGACGTTGTTATGTAGTTTTTCAGTTTATTTGGTTCACGGGCGCGTCAACCGTTAGATGATATTGCGCCTCTCTAGCATTGGGGATGGGAAGGAGGGGCCCATGCAGGTCAGAACCAGCCACGGGTAGGGGGAGGAAAGGGAGTTCTCACCTCGTAGTCATCATTGTCTTTGTCGTCGTTCATGTTGTCATATCATCATATCGTCGGGGGAAATACTCCCCTACATACCAGCCGATGTTTGAGAGAAGGACTTTATCACTTTCCGGCCTTTAACGATAAGTAGAGGGGCCAGATTCTAATCCGAAGTTTAAGTTTGTTGAAGTTGAAGGGTATTAGGTTTAAGGGTACGTCAACCGTTTGTTCAAATTGCGTCTCCTGCGATAATTGTGCGATAATTTGTGTGGCTCGTTGGTCTTGTGGTTAGGGTATCTGCTTCCAATGCAGAAGGTCCAGGGTGCGATTCCCGCTAAAGTAAGAAGTTTTTTAACTTCTGGTTTTGACTTCAGTCCATCAGTTCTTGTCTTAAGAGTTTGTAAACGGTGACTTTGGAGCCGTCCTAGCAACGAAGCCCATAATAAATTTCAGAGTTGTTCTGAATCGGCCTTGTTGATTCTGGCGTTGATTCGCGGGTGTTCGCACTCTCCATACCTCTGATTGCTATATTTCCTATTAAAAAATATCGATCTTTGGTTGGTTATCGCTCACTCGTCGATTGCGTCGGGGCCTACAGGGTTGGCTTGGTCGCTTTGATTAAAGTCCCCCAATGAAAATCAGTTATATAACTGAGTGGGTAGACTCTAAATCAAATTTATTTATTTATTTAATGTAGTTTATTAGTAAGTTAATTGGATGAGCGAAGCGAAGATTCCATTCTACTACACTGGAGTAAAAATTCCGGAATGTTTTTTTTCTTTTTTTTGTATTTTTGTATTTTTGGCTGATTGTTAACACGATTCCGGCTAAACCGATACTCCGATTGCGATGAAATTTTATGGAGGCCTTCGAAATCTCTGAACTTAGAACTGCCACGTTTTTGAGCGCAATCGGAAAATTATTTCTCATGAAAATCGCAATTTTACGATTTTTTTCCGATTTTTAACAAAATTGTTCGATTTATAACACCTACATGCTTTGTCTGATTGTAATAATTTTTTCACACAACCTTAATTTTATGAATTTATATATTTGTGTGAATTTTGAGCGTTTTCGAAAGATAAATTTCTTTAAAAAATCGCAATTTTTCTTTTTAAATTTTTTTGCCAAATAGCACCTACATGCTTTATTTGATCGTAATGATTTTTTCACAGAACCTTAATTTCATGAATTTATATATTCGTGTGAAATTTGAGCGCAATCAAAAAATTATTTCTTATGAAAATCGAAATTTTACGATTTTTTTCTTTTTTAAAATTACGATTAATTTAAAAATTAAAAATTAAAGTTTATTTCTTATTTAATTTTAATTTTTTTTTTTTTAATCTCAACTTAGTAATGATTTTTTCACAGTACAACTGAAAATCCGCATAACACTTAACAACTCAATGCACCAATTACGCTCATCCAACAACGCGGCGGGACTTAAGCGTTTTCCTAGTAAGTACATATATTTTTTCAAAAGGTTGGGACGTAAGGTGTGACGTGGGAAGACGCGGGGTGGACAGGCCTGTGCTGGTAAGAACCAGCCACAAGCAAGGGAAGGGCATGGGGGTAGGTGGACGGGTGCAAGGGCCCGGGACGTGGCTTTACCGGGGTCGGGCCAGGCTGGAGACTGTGGCCTGTGACGAAGTCAGACCGGGCTCAGATTCTAACCCGGGCCCAGACATGGTCAATAAAATATCACTTAATCCTTCTTAATATCCAAACTTTAAAAAGGGGCAGTGTGAGTAACGTTTTTACTTTATTTGGATGAAGAGCGCGACAACCATTAGGTCATAATGCACCACTCTAAACTAGGGTATATAGGGAGGAGGAGCCCATACTGGTCAGAACCAGCCACGGGTAAGGGGAGGAAGGGGTGTTTCTCACGTCGCGGTCGTCATCGTCTTTGTCAGCGTACGTTGTGTCATTGTCATCGTCGTCGGGGACGTCGTCAAAGGAAAGGGAAATGTCCTTGACAACGATTGTCAGAGCTCGCCTCTAGTTTCGGGGAGTAATATACTCCGCTCGTACGAGCTGATGTTTGCGAGGTGGACATTTTCTCTTGAATCGCCTTGTACGATTAGCAGAGCCATGCTCTGGGCCAATTCTACCCCGGGCCTAGACTTGTGGGTGTATGTACTAAGAAAACGCTCAGTTGGACGCGTTGTTGAGCGAGCACCGGTACGTGCAACATGACCCGAGTACGACATTCCCATAAGGCCCACCACACAGTGTAGGCCTAACTGGATATTAACATTGTACCCTTTAAACTATTCCAACATCTTTGCATTGTACCAATTCACGTCATGCCTTCTAAAGTGTATCTTTGTATCTTTACAGCCTCCTTCATTTTTTAACATCATTTTTCGAATTATGATTACCAATAAGTCTTTAAGGTCTTGACCGATTTAGCTGAAAATTTGTAAAATAGGAGAGAATGTTGTACTTGTTGACCCTGCAAAATTTTATAACGAACGGTACATTTTATTTTTATTTTTTTTATTTATTTTTTATTTTATATAACCAACGATTGGATTTTGTTCAAAAACTATACAGCAACCCGCCTAGGTGGTATGTACATGTGTGCGAAATTTCAGGTCGATCAGAGAATGGGTGCGACCTGTATCGAAGCAGTAACAGAAAAAGAAAAAAAACAGACACACCAGCCATAAGAGTCAAGTGGAGACGCTCGCTCAATAAGAAAAGAAAATGATGATATTAATAGCAAAACAAAAGTTATTTATTTAAGTGGAAATAAAAAATTTAAGAAATGTGTATGATATGAATTAAATTTTGCTAAATAGATTACTTTGGATAAGAAATTTAGAAAGTTTGTCGCCTTTATCATAATATTATCTTTTCTCTGGTTAAGCGATATCCGTGAGTAAGACGTGTGTGGCCTATTCGAATTCTGGACAATACCACCTCTTCTCTACGTGACAGTCGAGACGTAGTTGGATGAATTTTATTATTCAGTTTATGCATCAGACTAGGCCTATGCAATTTGTTTTTTTGCATCGCATCCCAAGATGCTTGTCGCGAACATGCAAACAAAGCGCACGTCATTCAAAACAATTACATCTCGTGGTGCGAGACAAGTTTGTGGATCGAAGACATAAAGCGTATTCTTCAGAGCACAGACAGCATAGAAATGGATCATACTGGTTTCACGACCCTCCAGAGACGTCTGAGCGGGATGCCACCATCCAGAGGAAACTGGATGCTCTGGAGCGAGCGGCTGAGGCGCTGCAGGAATATCATCCAGGGGAGACTGAGCGGGATGCCGCCATCCAGAGGAAACTGGATGCTCTGGAGCGAGCGGCTGAGGCGCTGCAGGAATATCATCCAGGGGAGACTGAGCGGGATGCCGCCATCCAGAGGAAACTGGATGCTCTGGAGCGAGCGGCTGAGGCGCTGGAGGAATATCATCCAGAGGAGTCTGAAACTTCCCGGGATCGAATCAAATCGATCACCATCATCTAGGAAGAACTCGCGCAGATGTTTAATGAGCAAGCATCGAAACAGGAAAGAGCCTGTGACTTACAAAAACGTCTTTGATTTATAGACGACTTTCAAGTTTGGCTTCTAAAGTCCCAGGCCGAAGTTACCATCGTAGATAACCCCTGCTTCGTTGGCTCCGGCTGAGAAACTTTTGAATGAACACCAGAGCGTCTGTGGAATGATCGATTACTACGCGGAACACTTCGCAAAAATTATGGAATACGTTAAGCGAATCTCCGCGAATCCGTCTGACCAATGTGATCCCAGATACTGGTATGACGACGTGAGAAACTAGGGTGCTTCAACCGGTAAGGTCATATAATGCCGCCTGTGATGTTGTAATATAATGAAATGAGCTTACGGTGAGCGTTTGATGATTATTTTGTGATATGTTCTTAGTTTATAAAAGAAGAGAAGATTCTTTACCAAAATTGTTGTGTTTGATGCATTGTTGTTGTAATGCTACTATTTCAAATATTTACTTAAATGTAGTTTATTGTTGTTTCTGCATCAATGTAATTAGATTCATTTAGTTGTCCTCCTATGTTTTTTATAACTGATTAGGATAGACGTTAAATATATAATAAATAAAATAAATAAATAAATAGAGATGATTGTGAAGCAAAATAAAAATTACATTGAATAATAAGTATTGATACGATTAGTTGGGTGATCGCGTCTCTAACCTCAATGCCCGGATTACCACTCATGCTGGCAATAACTATTAAGATCACTCTTTCAACAGTTTGTTTGGATAAGGGCGCGTCAACCGTTAGGTCATTGTGCGCTACGGTGGATATGGGAGAGAAAGTCCCATCTGGCCGGGTAAGTTTACATTGGAACTATGCTTTGGTAAATGTGAAACAAAAGCTCTGTTTATTCGAAGAGAGAGAAAATATTGAGAAATGTTGTTTATAAGGATCGACAGTGTTAGCTCGAGCGTTAAACGCGCGATTCTGATTCAAGAGGTCCAAGGCTTAACTCCCGTTGAGCTTAGCAACATTTTGCTAACGTCATCTTTTCTCAAGTTAAAAAATGTCCGTGAGTCAGACATGTGTGGCCTACGAAGCAACCTCCTCAATATAAAAATTAAAATAAAACGTTGTTTATTTATAAAAGTTTATAGTTTTATACTAAAAGACGTGGGAGAGTATGTGGTGGTTACAAAGAAATGTCACTATTTTATCAAGGAAACTTGGAAAGCTGGAAACCCGCCCGAATATGTGTAATTTTTTTTATAGAATTGTCGCCGTTGTTATGATAGAAGACTATAAATCACAACCTTCCTGTTCTATGACACGTTTCCGACGTGCTCAGTAATGTTTCAAAACTATTTGAGACAGGACAAATCAACGAACCTTCCACGTCTGGTTGTCTGAGCGCGGAACTTGGTTGGCGACTACATCAACTGAAGCCGTGGACACCTGAAACAAGACAAGGATAGGGAGACTTAGATTGGATGGATTTTGTTATGTTGTTCATGTTCATTTAGTGATAGAATAATTTATTTGAGTCATTTGGGACTTTATTCTGCTTGCATTTCGTTTCCGTTGATCCCCAAACATTATCGCCGGAAACAATTCCGCCATATTTGCCAATAATTGTGTCCGCAACTTTACCGACGCAGTCAAGCTAAGGAAGATGACGACGTGAGAAACTAGGGCGCTTCAACCGGTTAGGTCATATTGCGCCGCCTGTGCATTATAAGTTAATAAAATAAGGTAATGGTGTGTTTAATGATATTAATATTGTTTTTAAATGTATATATAAGGAAAAAAATGTCAATGGAAATTCAAGTCAATGGAAATTAAAATTGAATAAAAATTAAATTACTTTCATTGAGAAAGTTATAAAGTTTGTCGCCGTTGAAGGGCAAGGGAGCGATAGTAACAGACGCCCGTATTCATAGTCAACTCCTAACCCAAAACATTCCTATTGGGTCTGAGTTTTACTTTACTTGGATTTAGGGCGCGTCAACCGTAAATTCATAATGCGCCACTCTAGCCTAGGGGTTGTGAGGAGTAAAGCCTCATGCTGGTCGGAACAAACTACGTGTAGGGGGACGAATGGAGGGTCTCACGTCGAGGTAGTCATCGTCTTTGACATCGTGCGTGGTGTCACTGTCGTCGTCGGGTGAAATATTCTCCTACATTCCAGCTGATGTTTGCGAAGTGGACTTTATCTCTTCCCTTGCCTCTTACGATTAGCAGAGCCATGACTGGGTCAAATTCTACCCCGGGCCCAGACGGGGTTAATGATATAACAGGAAATCCTTCTAAATATCCAATCACGTAACTTCAGGGCAGTGTGGGGTGAAACACATTCTTTGTCTTGAAAAGTCAGAGATAAAACCGTGTGTTGGCCCTGTACAAACAGTGATCAGGCACGTACATGTAACGTGCTAGTGACAATGTACGTTCAAATGTCACGCACCACATTCCTCGACGCACACAACATTTCAGCTGAAGAGGACTTTGCACAACCAGACAAAACTAGTTTATAATTTAAACTGGGAATCGGGAAATCTTACATGAAACCACGTCTTTACGACGACGTAAGAAACAAGGGCGCTCCAACCGGTTAGGTTATATGCGCCGCCTGTGATATCGTTAGTTAATGAAATGAGTTTATGGTGTTTTAATGATTATTAATTGTTTTCTAAGTTCATAAAAGATAAGAACAATATGAACCGAGGGAAATGGATAATGAGTAAATAATCATGGAAATAATAATAAGAAAAGAAAAAAGTCAAAATACCGACTCCTATCTAAACATTTGAACACTTGAATTTGAAAAAAATTAATTACGACCCGGAAAATTTCGGTCAGTACAATTATTTCGTATTTAATTTACAATTATTACAAACACAATTATTAAATTTATTCAATTTTCGTCAAAAGATTTTACTTGTTTTGTTTATAAGTAAGATTATTAATATTATGTATTTCTATTCAAGGAGAGACGACTTCGCCGGCCGCAAGTGTAGAGGAAAATGTATTTGGATTAAGTCATACAAATAACGTGGAAGCAAAATTCAAACATACATAGTGCGCGGGGGATACGCGTCAAGTGTTCACAACGCAACAAGAAGCGCGAGTGACCTTGAGGATTTGTAAATGTGTTTAAATCTTCCCGCATTGACGTTTTAATTCGTGTGTTCTCTTTCACAGGCGCTGCCGAAAAGACCAATGTGATAATTTCAAGACTCTACGACGACGTGAGATACTAGGGCGCTTTTACCGGTTGGGTTATTTTGCGCCACCTGTGATACTGGAAGTTACTAAAATGAGTTTATGTTGTGTGTGATGAACATATTGTTGTCGAAGTATAAGGAAATATAAGAGATAAGCCGAGGGAAATGAATGAAAATTAAAACACTTTTTTTTTTGGATTAAAGGGCACGTCAACCGTGAGGTCATAATGCACCACTCTAGCTTAGGGGGGGGGGGAGGAGGGGCCCATGCTGGTCAGAACCAGCCACGGGTAAGGGGAGGAAAGTCTTCCTTAATTGTAGCCTAGCTGTTTAGCTAGGCCCCTAAATAAATCGTTCTGGCGAGGCCAGGCCTGCAGTATACAACAAAATCAAATCAATCATAGACAGATCAAGTCTATTAACCTCAGTCCTTCAACAAATCGTATTCTATTAAAGCAACTCCTAATATTTGTGACGATATTCAATATTATCTTAGCCAATTGTGCAAAAACGCCTGACATTGCTCTGTGGGGCGTTTATACCTTCGCTTGTTTGGGATTTACAACAATGTGTGAAGTGAAATAACCCCACGCGTCTGCGTCGTAGCACTACTTTCATTGCGCTCCGTAAAGAAATAGATCCTGGTATTTATTTTCTTAGCGTTTGATTTATATGCAATTACAATTCTTTTACAAATAATATATTATTGCAATATTTGTTTCTAATGCATTATTTTGTTCTAAAGGGATGTTTGTTAATAAATATAGTTTAGCGTGCTATACTATGTAAACAACGCGATACTTACACGTGAAGCTGCATCTAAGCGGCAGCGGTGGAGCGTAAGCTGCGCAGATCCGTAGCGTTGGGTTTACATCTTATTGTCAACATGACCTTATATAATATATGTATATGATTATAATTATACCTATTGATTCCAATTATAAGTTTTTGATAACTGATTTGGAATGAACTAAATTTATAGGATAATATTGAAACTGAAAGATATACCTGGCAATATTTACCAGCCCCGCAACACGTAGTTCGCATGAAACCTACAGAAGCTTAAATTATTAATCGCAGGTCTTTATAATAGAAGCTCCTCAATTAAATCAATCTAGATAGATAGTTTGAGAAAAAACCTAGAACACATTGTAAAATCAGAAAATTTGGTATCATAGGAATGAGAGAAAAAAAATCTTAACCCACAAACAATCTGCTGAAATCAGAGTTATGTGATGGGCATGTCTTATTTTTCCCCAAATCAATTTTTGTTATTTTATTATGGATTAAGGGCGCGTCAACCGTTAGGTCATAATGCACCAGTCTAGCCTAGGTGATATGGCGAGGAGAGGCCCAAGCTGGTTAGAACCAGCCACGGGTAAGGCGAGGAATGGGGGGTTCTAACGTCGCGGTCGTCATCGCCTTTGTCATCGTTCGTGTTGTCAATCGGTCGTCATCGTCGGGGAGTTCGTCAAGGGAAGGGGAAGGGTTCCCCAACGATGACTGCCAGAGCTCGCCTGTAGTTTCGAGGAGTTAAATTTACTCTTCATACAAGCTGCTTTTTGCGAGGTGGAATTTTTCTCTTGAATCACGTTTTACGATTAGCAGAGCCATGCTCTGGGCCAATTCCACACAAATTGACATAGAGTTCCAAGGAGACTCAACAGCCTTAGGAGACCAGAAAGGGGATAGACATGCTACGGAAAACGCCCTAGAAGGTTGCAATGTGTTATTTTTTATAGCATCAGTGAAGCCGACGAAAACGGACATTGGTTTGACGACGACGTGAGGAACTAGGGCGCTTCAACCGGTAAGGTAATATTGCGCCGCCTGTGATATTGAAAGTTGATGAGTCGAGTTCAGTTTATTTCATTTTCCTTAGCCAATGTTCTGATAGGCAGAGTATTTAATTGGGGTATTTTTTGTCGTTTTGTGAATCTAAGAACACTTCTATTTGGGATATTGAATTTTTAAGGCTCTGTATATTTTGGTGACGAATCCTGAAAATTTGCGTCAGTTTAGAAGTTACATTTATTGTCTATTTTATTTGTTTTTGCTTGGCATGTGTGTATTTTAGTATCTGTGACTGTAACCTTGCAAAGCGTGGCAAAATTTTATTTGCAACTATTGTTTTAAATGTAAAAGTTCGTGCAAATTTATTTTGCCAAGCTTTGCAAGGATTCAGTCACAGTACAAAGTGAATTTATGTATTAAGATTGCGAAAATGTAGGAGGGTACATACGCTTGGCATAATTCTTTTGGATCTAATTGCTTTTGGTTGTGTAAGGTTTGACTGTTTTTTTTACAAGTTTTTTGTTATCTGTGGGATCTCATTACTTTTTCAAGTTCCATTACAAAATTATTTGTTAAAATACAATTATTTTATCAATGTCAGTTTAATTGATATGGTATTACCAATTAACAAAAGAATTTAAAATATCTAGAGGTCAAAACACTTGTTTTTTTGTAAACAATGTAGGTGATTAATGTCAAGTAACTATAGTTACCTGTTGATTATATTCTTGTAAAAGGCTTATTTTGAAACCTTTATTTGGAAGCTTTCCAGCAAAATTTTTCTTCTTTTCTTTCAAAAGACCCTTTGTCACTATTTCCTTAATGTCAATGTAAAATATGAACGTTGTAGTTTCACCCGTTTGGTGAGAATCGCGGGCCGATTGAAAGTGACGAATTAGACAGTAGTAGCATTAGCAGTAGCAGGAGAAGCAGTAGTAGCTAACATCCTTAAAATGATTTTGAGCATGTTTCAAGCCATTTTTTCACCAAGAAGGAATGCTCGTACCCCAACCAAATTTTGTATGTGTTGTTAGGTACCTAAATCCCCTCGATTTTGATAGTTTTCAAGTTCACATCTCATTTCAAGACGGCTGGGCAACACCTCGAAAACGCCCCAACTCTGCTTGCTGTATAAGGTGCTTGAGTGTGTAGCACGCCACGGTTTGGCTGCGGCGCCCTAACGGGCACCTAGATAAATATTTCTTTACAATTGCAACGTTGAGTTGGTCAGAGGTTTAATGCTTTTCAAGCGAATTTCACAATTTGTTCTTGATAAAGGTTTCATATTTAATATCAAACAAGGAACGTATTTGATATTTTAAGTTTTTTATTAAGGGTGCGTCAACCGTTAGGTCAAAATGCGCCGCTATGCCTAGGAGATGTGGAAAGACACATGCTGGTCAGAACCCGAGACGGGTAGTGGGAGGAATGGGGGGTTCTCACGACGTGGTCGTCATCGTCTTTGTCATCGTTCTTGTTGTCATGGTCGTCGTCGTCGGAGAGGCCGCCAAGGGAACTTGGAATGTCCTCAACAAAGAATGCCTGATCTCGCTTCGTCTAGTGTAAGGAAAAACTCCCATGATTGCTAGCTGATGTTTGGAAGCTCTTTCTTCGTCTTTTACAATTAGCAGAGTCGTGCTATGGGCCCAATTCTACCCCGGGCACAGTCGGGGGATCAATGACGATGATGATGAGGTGATGATGATGATGATTTTTTATATTGCTTGACGTCTCAATTAATAGACCAAGGCTTTTGTAGCAAACTGACGACGACATGAGAAACTAGGACGCTTTAATCAAAAAGGTCGCGCCACCTGTGATAATGAAAGTTATTGAAATGACTTTATGGTATGTTGGAAGATAACATTGTGTTCTAGGTATATGAAACAAGAAATGATTGTAATGGGATAAGAAACATTATTTATTTGAATGGAAATAAATGAGAAAAGGAGACGAAGTTTAACTATATATAATGTTTAAGGACGCGTCAACCGTTAGGTCATACTGCGCCTCATGTGCATGATATTGTAGTTTATTAGTTAGTTAATGAAGGGAGGAACGTAAGGAGTGACACGGGGTGACGTGGGGTGGACAGGCCTGTACTGGTCAGAACCAGCCACACGCAAGGGAAGGTCGTGGTGAAGGTGGCCGGGGTCGGGGCTCGGGAGTCTGTGGCTGTGACGACATCAGACCGGGCGCAGGCAAAGTACAGGGGGCAGAGGGAGGGTATGGTGGGGGGAGGTGTCCCCGACGACGATTGCCGGAGCTCGCCTCTAGTTTCGCGTGTAAATAAACTTGCCGCCACGTTACCGATACGGGCAGGTAGCTTCAATCAACACTTCGCCCTCCCGCAGCTTCGAAACACCGTGGTAATTATTTCACGGCTACTCCAGCCTAGGGGATATGGGGAGAAGGGCCCATGCTGGTCAGAAACAGCCACGGGTAAAGGGAAGAAAGGGAGGATTCTCAGGTCACGGTCTTCATCGTCTTTGTCATCGTTTGTGTGTCATTGTCGTCGTCGTCGAGGAGATCGACAAGAAAAGGGGGCAAGGTTCTCGACGATGATTGCCAGAACACGGCTCTAATTTCGGGGGAGTATAATTCTCCCGTTCTTACTAACCAATTTTTGCGAGATGTACTTTTTCTCTTGAATCGCCTTGTACGATTATAGTAGAGTGATGCTCAGGGCCAATTCTACCCCGGGCTCAGACAGGGGTCAAAACGATTTGAAAACTATTTTAAACCTTCATGTATACGCAGTTCTAGTGTTGTGTGTTGGCAAGTATAGGGAAGTCTCATGAATACCCGATATTGACAAACTAGTATATTGAACAGAAATACATACATTAACATACAATTAAGCCAGCGGTTTAGCCGAGCTCGTTTAACCGGTTCCCACTCGAACACCGAAGTTAAGCAGAATCGGGCGTGGTCATGGGTAGAGTGGGTGACCGCTATACCCTGAAACTCACGTATACCGCTGGTGAGAGCAGATGGAGGGTTCGAAAGCTAGTGGAACGGTTTCGTTCTCCTTGACGTCTGCTCGGCAGTCCGGGTTAGTGGAGGAACCTATGACTGTCAAAGTTACACCGTCCTGTCGGATGGGACGTTAAGCCGTTGGTCCCCTTGGTACTTTTCGAAAGGAGTAGGCTACGTGCCGGTACCGGGTTTCCCCTCCTCCCTTCTGTTCATACTTCATCCTCATCTATCACCACTCATCGTCTCGATTAGCCAAAGTGCATAAATATGAGACGTTAAGCAATATTCAATCAATCAATTAATTTAATTCATATAGTTGTAAAATCTATAATGAACAAGGTTCAACGTTGTAAATAAAACTTATTTATTTATTCTACCCACTCTGTCACAGAAGACCAAGCCAACCCTGCAGGCGCCGACACCATCGACGAGCGAACAATGACCAAGTAGAGACCGGCATATGGTTCCGACCGGCTATGATTTACGGACTAGTCCGCTTACGGGTGCAGATGGGTTATTTAAGTAGGAAACACCGATCAATCAAGCTGGACACGATTCCACCCGCGTACAGCACTTGAATCAACAAGGCTGATTCTGAACAACATAAGAATGCTTTATGTTCCTCGTTGCTAGGACGGCTCCACAGTCACCTTTCTGCAGATTCTTCGGACTATAGCAGGAATCGAGAGATGAACCTTCTGCTGTGGAAGCAGCACACCTGTACAAAAAAAACATTTAAAAAAACTTGCGTGAGACACTAGGGCGCTTCAACCAGTTACGTCATATTGCGCCGCCTGTGATATTGATTAATAAAATGAGTTTATGTGTGTTTGATGATACTATTGTTTCTAAGTTCATAAAAGATAAGGTAGTTAAAATCAATACTTATCCGATCATCTAGCCTCCAAACTACATTAGTTATTGCTGCCATTAGGTTTGTTCTTTTGTTCACCTCAAATTGTGGAATTTAGGTGTAACATAATAAAGAATCAGAAATGGGATTAAAAAGTGTAATATTTCACTGATGGACAAAAAAACGATTTAATTGTAATATTTAAGCAAATATCGAGGTCATGTTACCAGCTGTCATTCAATTCAAACACTTTATTATAAAAAAATTATTATCTCAATAACACAGCTTTGTGCATTTTCAACAATTCTACTCCATATTATTTTATTATTACCAGTTTTATCTTCTATTTATTAATCAATCGCACATTATAACGGAGTTACTTTTGAAATGGGCGCAAATTTCCATAGCTAACCTTTTACACCTCCTCAAGAGGCAGATGCAAAAACTGTAAAAGTTGTAATTACCCCCTGGACAAAAGTATACATCTTTAAAAGAAATACTCTAATTACAATTGGACAAAAGAACGTTTCTTTTTTCAAAAGATGAAAAAAGTGCAAAAGGTGTAAAAATTGGCGGACAAAAGAACAGACCTTATGTCAAAACAAATGCCATTGTAAAACCCAGTGTGAGAAACTATATTTAATAATAATACACGAAGCCCTATATTTTAATTTAAAAAAAAAACATTTTTCGTGGATCCTCTTCTGTATCACTTTTCTTTGACCTTATGAACATTTTTGCCAAGTGAAACCTTCTTACCATTTTTTGCCGTTTTATTTTGTGAACAGCTCAGACTAAGGGGTGTGAAACGGAAGGGCACATGCTGGTCAGAACCAGCCATGGTTAGGGAAAGGAAAGGGGTGGTTCTCACGTCGCGGTCGTCATCGTCTATGTCATCGTTCGTGCTGCCATGGTCGTCGTCTTCGTGGAGATCGTCAAGGAGAGGGGGAATTGTTCCCCCACGTCGATTGCCAGAGCTCGCCTCTCGTTCCGGGGACTAATTTGCTATAATTATTAATAGCTGATGTTTGCGAGATACTTTTTCAATTGAATCGCCGTTTACGATTAACAGAGCCACGCTCTGGGTCAATTCTACCCCTGGCCCAGACGGGGTGAGGAGAGTCCCATGTTTGTCAGATCTAGTCACGGGTAGGGGAGGAAAAGGGAATTCTCACGCCATGGTCGTCATAAATAAAAATGAATAAAAATAAAATCGTATTTAGCGTCTACCCACTCAACACATAACTGATTTTTTGTAGGGGACATTAAATTTAAAGCAGACCAAGCCAACCCTGCAGGCGCCAACACCATCGACGAGCGAACAATGTTCAACTGGAGACCGGCTTATTTCAATAGGAAACCCGATCAATCAAGCTGGACGCGATTCCATACGCCAGTTGCGTCAGAATCAACAAGGCTTATTCGAAACAACATTTGAATTTATTATATGCCTCGTTGCTAGGACGGCTCCAAAGTCAACATTTACAAATTTCTAAGTCAAGAACACATGGACTTCAGTTCACATCAGAAGTAAAAAAACTTTTTCCTAAAGCAGGAAACGAACCCTGGACCTTCATCATTGGAAACAGAGCCTCTAACCACAAGGCCAATGAGCCAACGAGTCATCGTCTTTGTCTTTTGTCGACGACCGCCAGAGCTCGCCTCTAGTTTCAGGGAGTAGGCTATATTATATACTTTCTTACTTACTAGCTGATACTGATGCTAAATTCTACCCGGGCCCAGTGAGTGTGTGAGTGAGCTATGTGTTGAGTACCTGGTAACGTTCCCTTTCCTCCTCCTACCTAGGACCTCCCTAGTCTATTATTGGCTAGAGTGGCGCATTATGGCCTTACAGTTGACGCGCCCTTAAACCAACTCAACTCAAAACCCTATTTATTATAGGCCAACCTATATAATTATTATCATCAAACTTAAATGCAAATGTTCCCGGGTACTCAACACATGGCTCACTCACTCATCTATCTACGACTTTGGCGTTTCCCTAGCCTAATCATTGCACAAATATTTGTGGTCGCATACTCAGACTCTTGTTCAACTGATACACGCCAGGCTAAATGGGACGGCCAGCTAGTGTAGACCTACGATTACCTTCAGCGTCAATGTAGGCTTATGAAAAATTAAAGACAATTTAGGCCTATAGGTGAACATAGAAAATGTTTTTTAATTTATTTGCATGGTTTCAGGGCGCGTTAACCGTTCGGTTAAAATACGCCACTCTAGCCTTAGTGATATAGGGAGGAAAATCCTATGCTGGTCAGAACAAGCCTCGGGTAGCTGTGAAAGAAAAAAGGGGGCTCTCACGTCGTGGTCGTCATCGTCTTTGGCATCGTTCGTATTATCATCGCCAGTTACTATTATAAGTCCATGGTATTATCATGGTCGTCGTCGTCAAGGAGGTCGTCGGGGAAGGGGTAGAAGTCCCCAACGACGACTGCCAGTGGTCGCATCTTTTCGGGGAGTAATATACACTTATCTTTTATACTAACCAGCTGATGTTTGCGAGATGGACTTACTCTTTCCTTGTCTTTTACGATTAGCAGAGCCATGCTCTGTGCCTTATGCCCGACCATACGGCTTAGGCCTACGTTAAGCATACGATACACATATCGTAAGTTAGAATAAAGTAGGATGGTCTAGTCTACGATTTTAATTATACCTTTATACGGTGTAAAGGCCGATGCACAATTGCCCGGTAACGAGAACGGGAACGAGAACGAGAACGGGAAGACGCTAACGTTAAGGGCTTCGATGCACAATGCCCGTGAAGCAAGCCGACGGGAACCAATCAAATAATAAGTGTGTTAATATATTTTGTTGTTTTGTTATTCCCCTCATGTTTATTCAATTTATTTCGCATATTACTCGCGTATAAACCATCAATCAGTTGATAAAATAGTTTTAGGACGTGCACATCTTGATTCCGATTAGCTCCGGTAACGCACGGAACGGGAACGTTACGGAAAGTTAAAACTTGGTGATGTTCCCGTTGTCGTTGCCGGGATACGGGAACGACCGGCAACGGGAAGCTTTATTGTGCATCGTGTCGTTAGTTACACGTGTGATTCAACTTTCTTCCCGTTCTCGTTGTCGTTACCGGGCAATTGTGCATCGGCCTTGATACTGCGTATATACTGCGGTTTTGCACTGCTTCTTGTTGATGGTCATCATTATTAATTAGTTGAAAAATCTAAACAAGAATAATGACAGTTTTAGAGAATGACGTATTGACAACAAACCAAAAGAAAAGACACCGACTTTGAAAGATTTAACACGGATAGTGACTATCTGAATTGTTTTTATATCGAAGGCTGTGGACTATTTTTCATATGAAAAATCGAAACAAAATGCTATCGATATTTTAAAATATCACATTTTTATTTCTTTTAGGTTTAAATCACAATGGATCTCGCTAATTTTATTAGCAGTTCCCCATTTAGTTGTACCGGAGGTCTTTTTTAAAAATTTCAGCGCAGTCGTTCAGCGATGGGCGATTTTCAACGTACACACACGCACGCAAAAAAACAATAAGGGCCGTTTAAAGCCTAATGCATAGACAGGTTTCGGCGCGGCTGCAGAGGGTTAAAAAATAAAATAAAAAAGCTCTAAAAATTATGATCAAAATAATTATGGAAAAATTAAACTATACCAAAAAAAAATTTTTAAAACACATGCTTTTGTCATTTTTTCTTGGTGGGTTATTGCTTCGGAAAAAATGATAATTTTGGGAACTTGATGATGCCTTTACTGTTTGAAATAAGTAAATCATGTTTCAGACAGCGATGTATTAATTTTACTTTTTCGAACCTGTGGTAAAAAGTTGATTTTATTAAATCAAAAATTAGGATTAATCTTTAAAAATTTATCAGTAAAAGCTACAAAAAAAGGCACGGAATTGCGCCTAAAAGGGGGGTTTTGAGGCTGCACGGAGTTCCAGTCTGTGCGTTAGGATCGATGTACAAAGAGATAACGGCAGCTCGGGCTATACAAACGCCTGCCCAAAAAAATACGAAACGATGGACGACATTTTTAATTTTGTGTCTTTTTCGTAAAACGAGAAAAGTTTTTTTGCTCATAAAAAAAAACGGGAAACCACCCCGGGGCCTGGGCCCCAGACGATGAAAATTATTATAATACAACATGTAAGCTTAAATTTACCTTTGGCTAAATGAAATATAAATACAAACACACACTTTTTGACAACTCCTAGGCTTCCTAGCCAGCCCTGGGGCCTGCACGACCGTATTCTAAAACCCCCGAAAAAAATAACTTTTTTTGGATTACAGAAAGCCTAATTGTTGAAAAATAGTGGGGATGATAGTCCTGGGTAAAAAAAAATTACGGAAAAAATCCCCTTTTTTCTTTTTTTTTTCAATGTCCTGTCATTAAAAAAAAATGTTAAAAAAAAAAGGGCGGTAAAAATTTTTTCAGTGTTTTTTTTTATGTTTTGCTGATTTAGATGCGGTGGAAATGCAGGGGGAAAGGGGGGAAATTCAATTGTTGGTTTGTTGCTGCATTGGAAATTTTTTTTTTTATTTTGATTTGAGGGGCACGAAGAACATGGGTTAATTTTTAGTACGTGGCAGATGTCATGAACTATGTAGTGTATGTATTACGTTACTTGTAATGTAAAAGTGTTTTGGGAAAAACCACGTTAAATTTTTTTTGAGATTCTCTTTTCCCAAAAATACAAATTTTTGATTTGCAATTTTTTTGTATTTAAAAAGTCTCAGTATATTCAAAGTTTTTTTATTGGGTACTGTTCTGGTTGCGCTCCCCCCTTTTTCCGCGCGCAGTAGGACCTTTCGTCAGTTCAAAAGGTCAAGGCTTTGCGAGACGATGTTTACTGTTTTATACATTCAACTTTGTGGTATTTTTCCCTATGCATGTTTATACTTGGCATGCTTTTACTCAAGAGAGAGTGGGGGTTTTTTTATTTTAAATTTTTGGTTTACCAACTTTTGCCCATTTTGGCATGTTTTGCCTTGGTGCAAAGGCTATAAAATCAACTAAATGTTCACTTTTTTAGAGTGAAACCTTTTTAGCTATGCTATGCTCTCCTAAAAACTAAAAAAATAGTAGTGGGGAATGTGGGACAATGAAGTACAAAACACCGGTTGTAAATGTAGGGACAGTAGCAGTGTTGAAAGCTCTTTATAAACATCTTTAAAAATTCTTGCATAGGGATTGGATCTTTGCATCAATCGCTCAGGAGGTCAAATCAGTTTTGGATGAGCGAAGCGAAGACTTTCAATTTTCAGACCCCCAAAAAATAAGCTCGGGTGTTTTTTTTGTTTTTTTTTCTGTCTGTTTGTTAACTAACAACCAGCAAACGGATAACCGATCTTGATAAAAATTGAAGGGGATTTTCGAAATCTCAAAATTAGAGGGGTATTTTTTTTGGGCAAATCGAAGAAATATTCTTTGAATACGTATTTTTACGTTTTTTTTCGATTTTTAGTGCGATATTTTCGTGACTTTTGGTCCGTTTTCTGACCAAACGGGTAGTGGTAAAACGTTCTATTTCACATGGACATTAAGGTTATGTTAAGTGTACCCTTTGAAAAAAAAATTAAAAAAGTTAACCAGAACCCATAGAAAAAAAGGTTTTAATGAGTGTTTTAGGTTTTTAAACAACAATTAACAAGTAACAAAGAAACTGAAAACAATCCCCTACAATGCTTTAAAAAAGCATTTGAAAAGGGAAAAGTGCAAAAAAACGCAAAAAACGCAAACAAAAAACTTAAAAAAAATGATATCCACAACGCGGGGGACTTAAGCGTTTTCCTAGTCTAAGTATTTTGTTTTAGTGCTGTCAACAAACAGTATTAAAAATTGTTTTTTGTAACACCAAATTATTATTCTCCAAAAGCAACTTATGTTTTTGTGTGTCATTGTTGTACTTTGAATACATGGCATAATTATACCCAAAATTTTAAAAAATTAAATGCAAAATTTTTTCAGTAAAATTATCTTGTGTATACATAATACGCAATCTATTTAGTAATAATATTGCATTGTTTTTTTTTTTTGGTGTTCTTGTGTATTTACATCACCTAAAGCAAAACCCCCCGGAAGAAAATCCGTTTTAGTAGTGAGCCGCCCCTAGCATTAAAAATTTTGCCGCCCCCCCCCCATACCACCCCCACCCAACTCACTACTGAAAGGGTTTTGGGAAAAAGGTTTTTAAAATTTTAATTTTTTTCTTTTCTGAAACAAGTTGTCGTCCAATGCTCATGCACAGCTAGCACCACAGTAAAACAGCAAGAGTTTACTTTCAACCCTTTTTATACGGGATCGGGATAAGAAGACTTAATAAATAAATAAAAAATAAATAAATAAATAAATAAAAAAAAAAATAATAAAAAATAAATAAATAATAAAAAAATAAAAAAATAAAAAAAATAAAAAAATAAAAAATAAATAAATAAAATATTCGTATTTTGAGTTCCTACTCAGTCATATAACTGTTTTCATGGGGGGCAGAAACCCAAAAAGACCAAGCCCCAGTAGGCCCGACTAAAGCTATAGCTTACGAAGGACCCTCGCCGAAGGCGAAATTTTTGCAAATTTTTAAAATTTTAAAAGCTCCAAAACACGTTTTTTAAAACTAAAAATTTCATAATACGATATAATAAAACAAAACAAAAAATAAAATAATTAAAAATAACATGTTAATTTGTTTCGTTTGTGCCCCCCCCCCCCCCCCCCCCCCCAAAGGGGTGCCGCCCCTGGACCCGTGCCCAGTTGGCCTAGGTACAAAGACGCCCCCGAAGTTCCGCAAACCCCAAAACATGATCGGGGCAAAGAAAGACTAAAGAACTGTAATCCCAAAGTGTTCCTTTTGTTTTGCGCTTCAAAAGGTGAAATATATTTTTTTTTTTGGCCCGGGGTTTGAAATTGGCCCCGAGCTGGGTCTGCTTATCGTAAAAGGGGATTTAAGGAAAAAGTCCACCTCGCAAACATCAGCTAAAAGAGCGGAGTATCTTACTCCCCGAAAAATGAGGCGAGCTTTGGCAATCGTCGTCGGGGGGCCTTGCCCCCCCTTCCCCTTGACGACCCCCCCCGGCGACGAGACAAAGACACAACGCAATGACAAAGACATGAGGACCGCGACGTGAAAAACTCCCCTTTTCCCCTTACCCGGGCTGGTTCTGACCAGCATGGGGCCCCCCTCCCCCACCCCCTTAGGCAAAAGTGGTGCATTTGCCCAACGGTTGACGCGCCTTAAATTTAAATAAATAAAAAAAGAAGAACCAATTTTTACGACAACTTTTGTATTTTCTATGGGCCCCAAAACGACTATGGAAACGGAATGCGAGAAGGCCTTCGCCATTTGAGTAAATTTTCACCCGGAAAAATCATAAAAATTGTTTCCGTCATAAATTACGATGGAACAAAAATAATGGGATGATAAAAAAAAATAAAAAAAAAATTTTAAAAAAGGCGACGCTTCGCATTAAAAAAAAGCTGCGACCTGAGCCAAACGCACGGGGAGCGGGCGGTCTCAGGATACTTATGCAGATGCACGCTAAAATTGAACAGCGGGGAAAACATTTTAATTTCAAATTTGGACACTTTCAATAGTTTTAAAACTTTTTTCCGATATTTCACAGTGCAATTTACGTCTTTATACATAATGTACATTATAATTGGAGAGCGGAGCGAGCGTAGCGAGCGAAGCGAAAATTCCATTTCACTACACTGGAGAAAAAAATCCGAAGTTTTTCTTTTTTTTTTTTCTATTTTTATTTTTGTGTGTCTGTAAACGTTTCCCGGGTAAACCCATACTCCCAATTTCGATGAAATTTTTGGAGACTTTTGTTCTGAACTAAAAGCCCCCTTTTTTTAAGCAATCGAAAATTTTTCTCATGAAATCGCAAATTTTACGATTTTTTCGATTTTTAAAATTCGATTAATTATAAAATTAAAAAATTAAGTTTTTTTTTTATTCAAATTTTAAAAAATTTAAAAAAAAAAACTTCAATGAAAAAATGATTTTTCAAGAAAACAGAAAATCCGCATAAAAATGGCAGCTCACCGCTCATCCAACAAACGCGGCGGGGTTAAACGTTTTTTCCCAGTTTTTATTTTGTCATTAAAAACTTTGGATGGGCAGTCGTCGTAAAATCATCCCAAATCGCCACCAAATAATATCTCGTGGTTTGAAAAGTGGCTGGTAAAGCGGGTAGCCTAGGACCCAGGGGAGAAACGAACGTTTTACAAGCTACCGATAGCGGACGATTTAGTTTGGGAGTCACCGCAAAATTTGAAAGCGCTCGGCCCTGCTTTCGACTCTTAAGTCGAATGGAGATCACTCCGTTCGCTACGCTCACTCGTTCAATTAATGTTTGGTGTTGGTGTATTTCTAGGACTGTGCGGGTGGAGGTTCTGACAGTCGGGTCGGGTTCGGGTACTAAACTGATTCGGGTTCTCGGGTCGGGTCAGCTCGGGTAGGTAAAACACGGACGTTATAACACTGCATGTAAAAGTGGATTTTACTGGTAAACGACGACGTGAGAAACTTGGTGATGTTGATAGTAATAGCAAAACCAAAAGTTAATTGTTTGAATGGAAATAAATAAATAAGAGGAAATAGGTATGATGTGAATTAATTTTTGTTAAATAGATAACTTAGGATGAGAAATTGTTTGGTTTATTTGGATTAAGGACGCGTCAACCGTTAGGTAATAATGCACCACTTTAGCCTAAGGGGGGGGGGGGGGGGGAGCCCATGCTGGTCAGAACCAGCCACGGGTAAGGGGAGGAAAGGAGTTTCTCACGTCGCGGTCGTCATCGTCTTTGTCATTGTTCGTTGTGTCATTGTCATCGTCGCCGGGGGGTCGTCAAGGGAAGGGGAAAGGTCCCCGACGACGATTGCCAGAGCTCGCCTCTAGTTTCGGGGACCAAAATACTACCCTTTATACTAGCTGATGTTTGCGACGAGGACTTTTTCTCTTGAATCGCCTTTTACGATTAGCAGAGCCATGCTCTGGGCCAATTCGACCCCGTTTTTTTTTTGTTTATTTCAATTAAGGACGCGTCAACCGTTAGGTCATAATGCACCACTCTAACCTAGGGGAAGGGGGGGGAGGAACCCATGCTGGTCAGAAGCAGCCACGGGTAAGAGGAGGAAAGGGGGTTCTCACGTCGCGGTCGTCATTGTCTTTGTCATCGTTCGTTGTGTCATTGTCATCGTCGTTGAGGGGTTATTGCCCAGAAATTGAGAAAGTTTTCTCGCCGTTATCATGTGATAGACGTTCTTCATAATATGATTCGGAGAGATCAAAGAAACTAGGGTGTTTCAACCGGATAGATAATATTGCGCCGCCTGTGATGTTGTAAATTATTGTAATGAGTTTATGGTGTATTTGATGAATATATTGTTTTCTTAGATTAAAAAAATATTAAAATAAAATAAAAGTAATGAACCGAGGCATATTAATTACTAGTAAATGCCCATGAAAATTATAAAAAAGAAGACTAAAAAAGACGAAAATCTAGTCATTTTAGAAAAATCGTCTACTAGAATAAAAAATGAAGACGAATTAGAAAATATAAATTTAAAAGTAATGTAAATTTCATCATATTTTAATTGCAATTATTATACAAACACGTTAATTTATTCAATTTTCGTCAAAAGATTCGACATGTTATATTTATAATGAAGAGCCGACTTCGCTGCGGCTGCAATGGTAAAGGAAATATATTTAATTAGTAGTAGTAGGCCTATTAGTAGTTTTAGTGCGCTTTAACAGCTATAAGTATGAGCTACCACCATGTATACTTCTTTCCAGGGGGAGGAACGTAAGGGTTGACGCGGGGGGACAAGGGGTGGAGAGGCCTCTCTCTATGGCTAGCTAGTTTTCTTTGTGCGTCCTGAATATATATAAAGTAGGTGTGTTTTCAAGTGAAAGATTACCGTGAGTTATAGTCGAATCTATAGAGAATATACGTCTGACCAGAGCGAGACATAAGCTGTGGCTAAATTTGTAAGTAATTAACTATATTATTTCATATAAAACAACAAGTGAGGTTATGGGTAGGAACGAGGACAGCGCTACGCCGATGGCTTCATCAAGCCAGAACCAGAACGGACATCCTGATGGCCCACGCACTCTAACAAAGAAAGAAAGAAACGTAACCACAACTAGGGGGTTGTCTGCACTCACCAGAGGGGGCGCGCGAGAGCTGATGCGGGAGACACGGAGCGGCCACCCTGGTGTCCCACGCACCCTAACAAAGAGTGCTCACACTACGCACTCTACAAGCGGTCGTGACAGCGAGGCCGCTGTAGACGGGTTACCTGCACTCACAAGAGAGGGCGTGCAGGACCTGATACGAGAGGTCGTGGCAGAGATTTTCAGACAACCTGACGCTCTTGGAGGTCTCGTTGATACCATCGTCGAGCACACATTGAACAAGATCACCGAGACTTTAGATGAACACAGGAGAAACGTTGAGAAACTTGAAGAGAAAATCGCTCAACAAGAGGAAGAAATTAACAACTTAAGATCTCAAGTAGAGACAAGAGACGACGAACTGGAACAATATCAACGGCGCAACAACATAAGAATCTTTGGCGTACAGGAAACCACCGGGGAAGACACCGACGAGATTGCCTTGAATATAGCAAGAAAAATGAATATCACAATCTCTAAAGAGGACATAGACAGGTCTCATCGGGTGGGAAGAAAAGGCGATCGACCACGCCCCATTCTTGTTAAATTTGTGTCTTACAGGAACAGAGCGGCAATGTTTACCTCTAAACGCGTGCTCAAAGGCACAGGGACAACTATAAGGGAGGACCTTACCGCCTGCAGACTACAAGTCCTACGAGCTGCAATTGTAAAGTTTGGCGTTCAGAATGTGTGGACTATAGATGGTGTAATCATGGTACGCCGAGGCGATGAACGACTCCGGGTAGCGGACATGAACCAACTGGCTAACATCCTCGACGACGAATATAGCTACCCGCTAGTGCAACTAACTTCACTAACTCAAGAACCATTGATGGACCTAAAAGTTTAACTTCATACGCAGTAATACATTATTTCATTATACACTGTTAAATAACTCTTCATATTAATTTGATTCATCTTTTAACTTTAGTTTTAAGTTCTATCTAGTTACGTAATTAGATATAGTAACGTATTATTAATTCTTATCACTCATCATCAAGATTACATTTACTTGTATTCATTTTATACACATCATTTTAATTTAGTTTTAATTTTGTAAGTACTGGTGATTTTTACCTCTATTGCTAATATTCCCTTTCGAGTATGAACAGGGACGCGAATGAAATTGACATCCTTAGCAACGTTGCCAATAACTACCCATCAAACCTAAAAATTGCCCACATTAATGCGCAGTCATTGACTGATGCGGATCACTTCTCTGAATTTAAATACTTATTTGGCGAAACACAATTTGATATTATTGCAATAAGTGAGACATTTCTCAAGCCCACCATATCTAACTCTTCCATTGAACTGCCAGGGTACTCCATATTTAGAAGGGATCGCAAAGTTAAGCTTGGTGGTGGAGTAGCCGTGTATGTCCGTGATTGTTTTAAATGTAAAATTCTCCCAAATATACCTAGAAAGGCGGATACTGTTTACGACTACACTCCTGAATATATCTTATTAGAGGTTTCTTTTCTTAGCACCAAATTAATTTCTTCATGTATATACGGGGCACCTAAAGTAGGATATATGGACCTATTAGTCAATGATATGTACATCCACTTATTCCATTACAAGTATGTTATTATAGCAGGAGACTTAAATGCACGATTTGGAACTCAAACCTTTGAAAGCGAATCTGTACGTGATACTCTTAACGTATGTAATCTAACATATGTGCCATACACAAACACATATCACACATTAACTGCAGAGAGTAATCTTGACGTAATAGCGTCAAATTGCCCGAATCTCTTACAAACGTTTGGACAGTGTCCTGCTCCTGGCTTCTCTTATCATATATATATATATATATATATATATATGCTGTTTTTTCACTCACGACTCCCAAATATACACCTAAAGTAATAACATATAGAGATTTTTCTAAATTTAATATAGATGCTTTTCAAACCGATGCATTATCGACCCCATGGCATATAATCACCGAAACTAATAATGTCGATGAGAAGGAGAAATTTTCACACGACAGTTAACGGATTTGTACGACAAACATGCTCCTCATAAAACTGTTAAGGTGAAACACCGTCCATCGCCAAGGATGACATCCGACATTGAACTACTTATTAGAGAACGAGATGCGGCTAGAAGACGTCATATTAAAACAAAATACCAAAATGACTATGAAAATTTCCGCACACTCCGCAACAGAACGAAGCAAACTATTCGAAATTCTAAAATTAAGTACCCATATTAATTATTCAATTCTTCGAAAAACCCTACAGACCTATGGAACGGGTGTGCGTTCCATGGGTATCGGTAAACATAAAAAAGCAACTATTGATAATTCTGTATCCGCCGAAAATTTAAATGAATACTTTACATCCAATGCCGGTATAATAAACCAACAGAACTAAACCACACCATTAATTATTATAATTCACTCCCTCGACCAAATCGCGAATCTTTTCATTTTTCACATATCTATCCGGAGGACATAGTAAAAGCCGCCAACGAAATCAAATCTAAAGCTAGAGGACCAGATGGTATCCCCATTACACTCATCATCAAATGTTTACATATAATACTACCTTCTCTTGAGCACATTTATAACTACTCTCTTCAAAATGGTGTCTTTCCATCACAGTGGAAGAAGGCGCACGTAAAACCAATTCCAAAATGTTCATCCCCTGCATCTGTCTCTAATTATAGGCCGATCAGTCTTCTTTGCACATTCAGTAAGATTCTAGAAAATATTATCAACGATCAGCTTCGCAAATACCTTTCCGAGTTTGATGTAATTAGTGAATTCCAATCTGGGTTCCGGAAGGGACATAATACAACTACTGCACTCATTAAAATAACGGATGACTTACGATTTGCTATGGATAGAAAAGAACTAACCTTGTTGGTACTCTTCGACTTTAGTAAAGCCTTCGACTGCGTAAATCATGACTTGCTGCTCTCCAAACTATCTTACCTAGGTATTTCCAATGCAGCTCTTCACTAGTTTTCATCATACCTTACAAATAGGAACCAACGAGTTATCACATGAGTTTCCCTTGTAGATTGACATTTTCGTTTGCTAGATTGAGTGGAGTTAATGATTTGTCAGCTAGCACCACAGCCCTATGCAGTATTGATTAATTCTTGTTAAGTGCATTGGCATTATTAACAATAACAAATAAGAAGTGACTTTGACAGCTAGAAGAATAATTTATCTAGAACTAGGAAAACGCTTAAGTCCCGCCGCGTTGTTGGATAAGCGTAATTGGTGCATTTAGCTGCTATGTGTTACGCGAATTTTCTGTTGTTCTGTGGAAAAATCATTACTAAGTTGAATTTTTTTTAAATTAAATTAAATTAAATTAAATTAAATTAAATAAAAAATTAACTTTATTTTTTAATTTATTAATCGTAATTGTTAAAAAAAATCGTAAAATTGCAATTTTTATAAGAAATAATTTCTCGATTGCGCTCAAATTTAAAACTAATATATTAATTCATAAAATAAAGGTTCTGCGAAAAAATCATTACAATCGGATAAAGCATGTAGGTGTTATAAGTCTAAGAATTGTTTAAAAAAAGAAAAAAACCGTAAAATTTCGATTTTTATGATTAATATTTTTTCAATTGCACTCAAATTTCACGAGAATATCTTAATTCATAAAATAAAGGTTCTGTGCAAAAATCAATAAAATCGGATAAAGCATGTAGGTGTTATAAGTCAAAGAAATTTTTAAAAAATCGAAAAAAATCGTAAAATTGCGATTTTCATGAGAAATAATTTTCCGATTGCGCTCAAAAACGTGGCAGTTCTAAGTTCAGAGATTTCGAAGGCCTCCATAAAATTTCATCTCAATCGGAGTATCGGTTTAGCCGGAATCGTGCGGACAAACAGACAAAAATACAGAAAGAAAAAAAAAACATTCCGGATTTTTTTCTCCAGTGTAGTAGCATGAAATCTTCGCTTCGCTCGCTACGCTCACCCAAAAAATAAAATGTTACCAGTAAACATATTAAATAGAACTAGGGAAACGCTTAAGTCCCGCCGCGTTGTTGGATGAGCGTAATTGGTGCATTGAGCTGCCATGTGTTATGCAGATTTTCTGTTGTTCTGTGGAAAAATCATTACTAAGTTTAATTTTTTTAAATTAAATTTAAAAAAATAAAAAATTTACTTTAATTTTTAATTTTTTTTTTAATTAATTGTAATTGTTAAAAAAAGAAAAAAAATCGTAAAATTGCGATTTTTATAAGAAATAATTTCTCGATTACGCTCAAATTTAACACTTATCTATTAATTCATAAAATTAATGTTCTGTGAAAAAATCATTACAATCGGATAAAGCATGTAGGTGTTTATAAGTCAAAGAATTGTTTTAAAAAAGAAAAAACCCGTAAAATTTCGATTTTCATGAGAAATAATTTTTCGATTGCGCTCAAATTTCACACGAATATCTTAATTCATAAAATAAATGTTCTAAACAAAAATCATAACAATCGGATAAAGCATGTAGGTTTTACAAGTAGAAGAAGTTTTTCAAAAATCGAAAAAAATCGTAAAATTGCGATTTTAATGAGAAATAATTTTTCGATTGCGCTCAAAAACGTGGCAGTTCTAAGTTCAGAGATTTCGAAGGCCTCAATAAAATTTCATCGCAATTGGAGTATCGTTTTAGCCGGAATCGTGCGGACAAACAGACAAAAATACAAAAAGAAAAAAAAAAAACATTCCGGATTTTTTTCTCCAGTGTAGTGAAATGGAATCTTCGCTTCGCTCGCTACGCTCGCTACGCTCATCCAATAAAACGCGAAGTGAAGGACAAACTACAAGCGCATCAAGATAATAACGGCAATACATCAGCAGAGGACAGCGAAGAAGAAGACCACTTCATACCAGAGCTACTAGAACTACCAGAAATACCGGTATTGCCATACCTGCTAGAACTTTCAAATCTACCAGACACACCAGAACTTCCAGACCAACCAGAACGTCCAGACCTATCAGAACGTCCAGACCAACCAGAACATTCAGATCTACCAGAACGTCCAGGCCTACCAGAACGTCCAGAACCACTAGAAATACCAAAACAACCAAGAAGATCAAGATACCCAAAACAACCAGACGATCAAACACAAGAGGTAGATATGCATAACGCAATAGAAAATACACCTGAATGATCAATCTAAAGAACATCCTAGCTCTAGCATTTACAACAGCCATGTCAGAGTTAGCACACATACAACCAAACAAAAGACCATACATACCTAAACCCAAGCATTAAAATGAAATGAAGACAGCGGGTACACATAATGAACACACATATTTATCAGAATACACACAAGACGAACTATCATTTGCAGACTTTCTTTGGCGGCAATTTATTGTGCCGCTGTAGCCGTGGTTAGATATTTGGGCTTAAAGGTAAAATCTGCAACATCTTCAATGACAAAACAGGAGAAGAAAAGTACGAAATGGGAAAAGCGACTAGTTGGGAGAATCGTTGAGTTTAGGAGAGATATCGGTCGATTGGAACAATACCGAATGGGTAATCCATCTAAAAATGTGAAAAGATACTGCCAAAATATATTTGAAAGATTCAAGGTTCACACAAAGCATGAAACACTTAACGAATTCATTCACGAATATTTGGATACACTTAAACAAAAAGTAAGTGCTCTAGCTAAGAGATTAAAAAGATATAAAAAATGTAGTAGTAGAAAAGAACAAAACCGAATGTTTAAAGAAAAGGAAAAACAGTTTTACCAAAAACTATCTAGTACCGAAGAAATAATAGGAAATGAAACATCAACAAAGACAGAGATAGAAGAGTTTTGGACAGGAATATGGGGTAACCCGGTAGCACACAAACAGGAAGCACAATGGATTCAAGACGAAATACCTAGGATGAGCGATATTAATGAGATGAGATTCGAAGGTATAACTAATGATGAATTAAAGTCGACAATCAGTGCTACACATAGCTGGAAAGCACTAGGTAATGATAATATTCAAAAATTTTGGTATAAGAAATTCAATACTACTCACTGATTGATTGAATATTGCTTAACGTCTCATATTTATGCACTTTGGCTAATCGAGACGATGAGTGGTGATAGATGAGGATGAAGTATGAACAGAAGGGAGGAGGGGAAACCCGGTACCGAAACGTAGCCTACTCCTTTCGAAAAGTACCAAGGGGACCAACGGCTTAACGTTTCATCCGACAAGACGGTGTAACTTTGACAGTCATATAGGTTCCTCCACTAACCCGGACTGCCGAGCAGACAACAAGGAGAACGAAGCCGTTACACTAGCTTTCGAACCCTCCATCTGCTCTAACCAGCGGTATACGTGAGTTTCAGGGTAGAGCGGTCACCCACTCTACCCATGACCACGCCCGATTCTGCTTAACTTCGGTGTTCGAGTGGGAACCGGTTAAACGAGCTCGGCTAAACCGCTGGCTAAATACTACTCACAATCAAATAAGAAAATGTCTCAACGAGTTTATAAATGGAGTTAAGGAAATACCCGAATTCTTTACTGAAGGAGTAACCTTTCTCAAACCGAAGGATAATGATACGAAGAACCCAAGCAAATATCGGACAATTACATGTCTACCAACTATATATAAAATATTGACTTCATGCATAACAAATAAAGTATATAATCATTGCGAAGAACACAATATCATGGCCGAGGAACAAAAAGGATGCTGTAAGAACTCACAGGGATGTAAAGAACAACTTATTATCGACTCCACTGTAATGAATCAGGCACATAATAAGAAAAGGAATATTCACGTAAACTACATTGACTACAAGAAAGCTTATGACTCAACACCACACACATGGCTTATTCAGATTTTACAAATATATAAAATCAACCCAATAATTGTAAACTTTTTGAAGCCAATAATGAAGACATGGAAAACAACACTAAAACTAAATATGAAAAACCAGCAGATAGCTACAGATCCAATCCAAATTAAACGTGGCATTTTCCAAGGTGACTCATTAATTGCATTATGGTTTTGTCTGTCATTGAACCCACTGTCGCATATGCTTAACGAATCAACATACGGATTTAAAATCAAGGACAATAATATGGTATGTCACACAATTTCTCACCTATTCTACATGGATGATCTAAAGTTGTATGCATCAAATTTTGCTCAATTAAACAGTTTAGTCAATACAACATTAGAATTTAGTCAAGATGTCTGCATGGAGTTTGAAGTAGACAAATGTAAGACGCTACATATCGAAAAGGGTAAGGTTACGAAAGCAGAAGATTTTCCAGAAGATGATGGAAAAAAGGATTGGAATAATGGACGATAACGATGTATACAATATTTAGGATTCTCACAAGCTCCCAGAATTGAACAAAAAGATATGAAAGAAAAATTTGATAAGATACATACAAGAAACGACTAAATCTATTCCTCAAAAACTCAACTAAACGGTAAAAAACAAGATCACAGCAATAAAAACATATGCTATACCAGTACTGACATATCATCGGAATCATTAAATGGACGCACGACAGACATCCACGCGTTGGAAATATTAACTCGTACTACACTTACCAAACACAGAATCATTACAGAATACAACATCCTAAATCAGCAATAGAGAGTGACACTTCCAAGAGAAAAAGGAGGACGGGGCCTAATTGATCTGAACAACTTATATTATAAACGAATAGACATTTTAATAAAATACTTTTTTACAAAGAGCAACCAAGCCACACTACATAGGGCTGTGGTGCTAGCTGACAAATCATTAACTCCACTCAATCTAGCAAACGAAAATGTTAATATACAAGGGAGCCTCATAACTGACGCTGCAAAAGAGTTACGTCTCTCAGAAAAGACCATACACAAGAGACATTATGATGAACTACACAAAAGATCACGTAAATTGATATTAAAGCATCAAATAGGTGGTTAAACAACGGGGAACTTTTTGGGAGAAACAGAAGGTTTTATGATGGCTATTCAAGACAGAGTGTTTTGCGACAAACAATTATAAAATATACAAAATACAAGATGCGACAGTAAAAAAATCAATGTAGAAAATGTAGTGTAAGGGGTGAAACAATCGAACACATCTATCCGGGGCCAGCCCACTATGTCAAACAGATTACCTCTACAGACCATAACCAAGTAGCTAACATTTTTCATCAAAAACTGCAATCAAGGTACAACCTCAAAAACACACACACCTTACTACAAATACAAACCAGAGAAAGTAATAGATAGTAAATATTTCAAATTATTTTAAGACCACACAGTTATAACAGACCAACGAACATCACAACAGACCGGATATAATAATAATTGACAAGAAGAAACAAGAAACTACCCTTATCGACGTTGCTGTCCCAATGTGCCATAACGTCGAAAACCACGTGGAAGAAAAAAATTGACAAGTATAGTGAACTTGCAATTGAGATCAAGAAGATGGGGGAAACAGAAAAAGGTAAATACAATCCCATTCATTATATCAGCCAATGACATCATACCGAAGAAGCTACATGAAAGCATTAAACAACTAGATTTTCAACCCAATGTATACATCGAGACTCAAACGCAGTTATACCCCAACACGTGTAGAATAGTTCGAAAAATTTCTAAACTAAGAATGATACTTCGAGATTCCGAGACAGTTCCATCCTGACATGGTTTTCGTGGTTTCCCATAGTCCGAAGAGCAAATGCTAGGTTTGGCGACGAGAAATCGGCCACGATCGTACACAGCAAAAAAGAAAACATCATCTACAAACAATATTATAAATGACGTATTTTAGTTAGATTTAAGACAAAGTAAAAATGTATGTAATAGGTACACATGGAAGTACTTGACGTAAGCCCCGTACAACATGTTAGTCCGGTTTTAAACCGAGTTTGTATAAAAATACACCCAAATAAAATAATAATAAAATAACAATAATAATAATAACAATAACAATAATAATAATAATAATAATAATAATAATAATAATAATAAAAATAATAATAATAATAATAATATAGGGAAGTATTAGTTTTTAGTATTTATACCATTATTTGTTAGTTTTATATCGTTGTCTAGACCTAGGCTGTAAATTGACATTGAAACAATTGAATTTTGAGTTTTTGACAGTTAGTAGTACGCATATATTCGTTTAGAAGCATAATCTGTAACTAAAGCAAGGTAAATATCTCATATAGTATAATATTTAGCATTTTACGTAAGCACTGTTAATTATTTTCAGAATTGAGAAGATTGTCGTCTTCTAAATTCTTCAAATTAGAAAAGGTTCAGCAAAACGAAAAGGCAAGGAGGTTGAGAAACGAAGACCGCATCACCGCCTTGAAATTGATGAATCGTAATTGAGAAAGTGTTTAATTCTTTTTAAGTGTATTGACTTTTTAAACAATAACAAATAACGACAGACTTTGACAGCTAGGAGTTTCTCTCTAACAAGAAAAATAGGAAATAACAGACAATGGGATGCTTCTGCGGTGAATTCACTTCAGACCACCAAAGCTGGGAAAATGAGGCAGCGGGATCAAATGGACAGAAGATATGAAAAATGTGTGTGATGCGTAGCTTTTATAGGGTAACGTTATTGAAACTGTTTTAAAAGGTTATCGACCAAAAGCTCCATAGAGAGTTAATACGTGAAATATCCATTGTAAGAAGTAAGTGCGCCGAGAATAGCCGACTAAAGAAGAATTATAGTTAAAAATAAAATGTTTTCCCGTAAACATATTAACTAGAATAAGACGCGAAGTGAAAAACTAACTACAAGCACATCAAGATTATAACGGCACTACATCGGGAGAGGACAGCGAAGAAAAAGACCAGTTGATACCAGAACTACTAGAACTTCCAGAATTACCGGGAATGCCATACCTGCTACAAATTCCAGATCTACCAGTTACCAGAAATTCCAGACCAACCAGAACGTCCAGACATACCAGAAGTCCCGACCTACAGGAACGTCCGGACCAACCAGAACAACCAGACTACCCGAACGTCCAGAAACCACTAGAAATGCCAACCATCCAAGAAGATCAAGACACCCAGAACGGACTAGACGATCAAAACAAAAAGGTAGATATGAATAACGCATTAGAAAAATACACTGAATTACCATCTAAAGAACATCCTAGCTTTAGCATTTGCAACAGCCATGTCAGAGTTTGCGCACATAGAACCCAAAAAAAAGACCAAACATACCTAAACCAAACATTCAAAGGAAAAGAAGACAGCGGTAAATATAATGAACACACATATTTTATCAGAATACACACAAGACGAACTATCATTTTCAGACGTTCATGCGGGAATTACTGTGCAGCTGTAGCAGTGGTTAGATACTGGGCTTAAAGGTAAAATCTGCTACCTCTTCAAAGACAAAACAAGAGAAGAAAATTCCGAAATGGGAACAGCGACTAATTGGGAGAATAGATGAGTTTAGGAAAGATATAGGTAGATTGGAACAATTGCGAATGGTTAATCGATTTAAAAATGTGGTACTCTACTGCCAATATATATTTGAAAGAATCAAGGTTCACACAAAGCATGAAACACTGAACAAATTCATTCACGAATATTTGGATACACTTAAACAAAAAGTAAGTGCTCTTGCTAAGAGATTAAAAAGATATAGAGAATGTAGCATTAGAAAAGAAACAAAAACCGAATGTTCAAAGAAAAGGAAAAACAGTTTTACCAAAAAAAAAAAATATCTAGTACCGAAGAAATAACAGGAAATGGAACACCAACTAAAACGGAGATAGAAGAGTTTTGGGCAGGAATATGGGGTAACCCGGTAGCACACAACCAGGATGCACAATGGATTCAAGACGAAAGAGCTAGGATGAGCGATGTTAATGAGATGAGATTCGAAGGTATAACTGTAGATGAATTAAAGTCGACAATCAGTGCTACACATAACTGGAAAGCACCAGGTAATGATAATATTCAAAATTATTGGTATAAGAAATTCAATACTACTCACAATCAAATTAGAAAATGTCTCAACGAGTTTATAAATGGAGTTAAAGAAATACCCGAATTCTTTACAGGAGGAGTAACCTTTCTCAAAACCCAAAGATAATGACACGAAGAACCCAAGTAAAAATTGGCCAATTACATGTCTACCAAATAAAGTATATAAGCATTGCGAAGAATACAATATCATGGCCGAGGAACAAAAAGGATGCTGTAAGAATTCGCAGGATGTAAAGAACAACTCATTATTGACTTACTGTAATGAACCAGCACACAATAAGAAAAGGAATATTCATGTAAACTACTTGACTACAAGAAAGCTTATGACTCAACACCACACACATGGCTTATTCAGATTTTACAAAAATATAAAATCAAAACCCCGTAATTGTAAACTTTTTGGAAGACAGTAATGAAACATGGAAAACAACACTAAAACTAAATATGAAAAACCAGCAGATAACTACAGATCCAATCCAATTAAAAGTGGCATTTTCCAAGGCAAAATCATTTAGCGCATTATGGTTTTGTCTGTCATTAAACCCACTGTCGCATATGCTTAATGAATCTACAAACGGATTAAAATTAAGGACAATAATATGGTATGCCACACAATTTCTCACCTATTCTTCATGGATGACCTAAAGTTATATGCATCAAATTTTGTTCAACTAAACAATTTAATCAATACTACATTTAAATTTAGTCAAGATATCTGCATGGAGTTTGGAGTAGACAAGTGTAAGACGCTACATATCGAAAAGGGTAAGGTTACGCAAGCAGAAGAGTTCCAGCTAGATGATGGAAATAGGATTGGAATAATGGATGATAACGATGTATACAAATATTAAGGATCTTCACAAGCTGCCAGAATTGAACATAAAGTAATGAAAGCAAAATTGATAGATACACACAAGAAGCGACTAAAATCTATCCTCAAGACTCAACTAAACGGTAAAAGCAAGATCACAGCAATAAATACACATGCTATACCAGAACTGACATATTCATTCGGAATCATTAAATGGACGCAGACAGACATCCACGCGTTGGAAATATTAACTCGTACTACACTTACCAAACACAGAATGCATCATCCTAAATCAGCAATAGAGAGATTGACACTTCCAAGAGAACAAGGAGGACGAGGCCTAATTGATCTGAACAAATTATATTAAAAAACAACTAGACATTTTTAAAAAAATATTTTTTATAAGAGCAACCAACAAACACTGCATAGGGCTGGGGGGCTAGCTGACAAATCATTAACTCCATTTAATCTAGCAAACGAAAATATCAATCTACAAGGGAAACTCATAACTGACGCTTCAAAGAGTTACGCCTCTCAGAAAAAAACCCTACACAAGAGACATTATGATGAACTACATAAAGGTCACGTAGATATTAAAGCATCAAAAAGGTGGTTTTAAAAAACGGGGAACTATTGGAGAAACAGAAAGTTTTATGCTGCTATTCAAGACAGAGTGGGTTGCAACGAAAAATTAAAAAATACATTATACAAGATGCAACAGTAAACGATCAATGTAGAAAATGTAGTGTAAGGGGTGAAACAATCGAACACATCATATCCGGGGGCCAGTCACTATGTCAAACGGATAACCTCTACAGACATAAAACCAAGTAGCTAACATTATTCACCAAAAACTAGCAATCAGTACAACCTCATTGATACACACACACCTTACTATAAATACAAACCGGAGAAAGTACTAGATAGCAAAGATTTAAATTATATTACGACCGCACAGTTATAACAGACCAAACTATACATCACAACAGACCGAATATAATTTTAATTGACAAAAGAAACAAGAAACTACCCTTATTTACGTTGCTGTCCCAATGTGTCATAACATCGAGACTACATGGAAGAAAAAAATTGACAAGTATAGTGAACTTGCAATTGAGATCAAGAAAGATGTGGAAACAGGAAAAGTAAATACAATCCCATTCGTAATATCGGTCATCGGCATCATACCGAAGAAGCTACATGAAAGCATTAAAAAAACAGATCTTCCACCCCAATGTTTTCATCGAGACTCAAAAGGCAGTAATACTCAACACGTGTAGAATAGTTAGTAAATTTATAAACTAAGAATGATACTTCGAGATTACGACAGCTTCCATCCTGACATGTTTTCGTGGTTTCCCATAGTCCGAAGAGCAAATGCTAGGAAGGCGACGAGAAATCGGCCACGACCCCCCTACCACAGCAGAAAGAAAACATCATCTACAAACTATATTATAAATGACTTATTTTAGTTAGAGTTAAGACAAAGTAATATGTAGGTATGTAATATAGGTAGTTCACATGGAAGTACTTGACGTAAGTCCGTACAACATGTTAGGTCCGGTTTTGACCGAGTTTGTATGAAATAATCCAATAAAACAACTATAATAATAATAATAATAATATTAATAATAATAATAATAATAATAATAATAATAATAATAATAATAATAATAATAATAATAATAATAATAATAATAATAATAATAATAATAGCGGAGGTTACTGGGGAGCGCACCGACTTGAAACCCTCGACGGAATGGCTCTGCATGGCGGGCCTCTTCAGTGAAACGAAGGGGTTCGTGTTCGCAATTCAGGATCAATTGCGCACCACGAACTACAAGCGATACATTCTCAAAAACGACGTCCAAGATTGCTGCCGTCTCTGCAAGAAGGCCAGCGAGACCATCCAGCACATCACAAGTGGATGTTCTGAGTTAGCTCCTAAAGAGTATGTTGAGGGCCATAACGCAGTAGCCAAAGTGGTCCACCAAGCACTGGCCAATAGTCCGTGGAACAAGCTGCTAAAACTATAGGAACATTTCAAATCCGGAAACCAGCACCAAAATATAGGAGCAGGTAAAAGACATATTTTAGAATGTTATTTTCACGGGGGACACGCATGGTAGCAAATAAGTCAACTGTCATGGCGTCCCCAAGATGGCCGCCAAAATAATTCTTAAAATTGCTGTTACTCAAGAAGTAATCATCAGATTTGGATAAACCAGGTATTATTTTATTCGGTTTTGAATGCTCTACAAAAAATGTCATTAGAAATTTTACCGTAAATACAATAGTTTTAATTATATTTATATATTATTACAATGTAATGCAATTATAGCACTTTTTGGTATATATATAATTATTTATACGCAGAATTCGCTAGATTGTCATAAAATTTTCAGACTATACTAAAATAACGCCAATAAATCCAAAATTTAAAGTCCCGAAACGTAATTCCTGTAACTTTTTGATTGATTAATTAATTAAATTAAGCATTAATTAAATCCCAATTAAAAGTTTCTTATTCACTTACCAAAGTCACGTAGTGTATATTACAAGAACAATATGACCACAATGAACCAAAAAACTATTAGTTCCAAAAATTAATTCCAATCACTTTCCTATTAATTCAATTAATTCAATTAATAAAAAATAATTACAAAAATCTCAATTTATTTTGTAAAATTAACACAATGTAGTCGACCTTGGATTCATTTTAAAGCTAGTTTTAAGGCGAATTAATGTAATGAAAAAATTAATTAATTAAATTAATTAATCACCGAATTAATTACATTTTAGTTAAATTATCCCACTTTTGACATATGTATTGTTATGTATACCTAAATCTCTAACGATCGTCATAAAAATATACTACTTTACTGACATAATGCCAATGAATCCGAATTGTCATGTCCCGAAACAAAATTCTTATAACTTACCGATTAATTAAGAAATTAAATGAAGAATTACTTATATCTCAATAATTGTTATTGTCACTCAATTAACACATACAAAATGCCAACAGAAGTATCAAATAGAAACAATGCAAGTATAATTTTAAAAATTAATAGTCCCAAAATTAAGTGCATGCTACTTTCCCGTTAATTGAATTTCCCACAAAATTATTTTCCTGTAAAATAAGCATGCAAATGATTCCCAGTGTGGCTGTATTAATTTTACACAACACATGGTGATTATATCAATTAATTTAATTCATTTATTCAATTAACGGGAAAATAGCATGCACTTAATTTTAGGACTATAAATTTTTAAAATTATACTTGCATTGTTTATATTTGATACTTCTGTTGGCATTTTGTATGTGTTAATTGAGTGACAACAACAATTATTGAGATATAAGTAATTCTTCACTTAATTTCTTAATTAATCGGTTAGTTATAGGAATTTTGTTTCGGGATATGACAATTCGGATTCATTGGCATTATGTCAGTAAAGTAATATATTTTTATGACGATCGATCGAGTTTTAGGTATACATAACAATACATATGTCAAAGGTGGGATAATTTAACTAAAATGTAATTAATTCGGTGATTAATTAATTTAATTAATTAAAGTTTTCATTACATTTATTCGCCTTAAAACTAGCTTTAAAATGATTCCAAGGTCGACCACATTGTGTTAATTTTACAAAATTAATTGAGATTATTGTCATTATTTTTTATTAATTGAATTAATTGAATTAATATGAAAGTGATTGGAATTAATTTTTGGAACTAATATTTGTTTGGTTCATTGTGGTCATATTGTTCTTTTGTGATACACTACGTGACTTTGGTACGTGAATAAGAAACTTTTAATTGGGATTTAATTAATGCTTTATTTAATTAATTAATAAATCAAAAAGTTACAAGCATTTCGTTTCAGGACTTTAAATTTTGGATTTTTTGGGTGTATTTTAGTATAGTCTGAAAATGTTATGACAATCTAGCGAATTCTGCGTATAAATAATTATATACCAAAAAGTGCTATAATTGCAATACATTGTAAAATATATAAATATAATTAAAACTATTGTATTTACGGTAAAATTTCTAATGACATTTTTTGTAGAGCATTAAAAACCGAATAAAATAATACCTGGTTTATCCAAATCTGATGATTACTTCTTGAGTTACAGCAATTTTAAGAATTATTTTGGCGGCCATCTTGTGGACGCCATGACAGGTGACTTATTTGCTACCATGCGTGTCTCCCGTGAAAATAACATTCTAAAATACGTCTTTTAACTGCTCCTAAATTTTGGTGCTGGTTTCCGGATTTGAAATGTTTTTACGCTTGTTCCACGGACTACAAGGAGCAGGCCTCGTGGACGAGGAAAGACCGTACTAAAAGTGCAGGCCCGAGCAAGTCCTACACAACCAAAACGCTAAGCTGCTGTGGGACTCTGTCATCGTCACAGACAGGGCGGTCGAGGCAAATAGGCCAGACTTGGTTTTGTTTGACAAAAAAGCTCAAAAGGCAACCATCATTGACATCGCCATCCCCTCAGATGGCCATGTGGTCAGCACAATAACCAATAAGAGGCGGAAAGACAGGTATGGGAAATCAGGGGGTGGTGTTATTTTAGCTATTAAACCGGAACTTCAACCTGTTAAGACGAACCAATCTTGAAACGAGTGCGGAGATAGTCTGGGCGGAAATACAAATAGGTAAAAAGAAAATTCTCTGCGGGTCGGCGTACAGATCTCCTAACTCAAATAAACATAACAATAAAGAGTTAATTACGTCTCTCAACCTTGCACAAACTTCACTTAAGGGCCACCACGCGACCCTTATATTAGGTGATTTAACTTGACCATCTCCTGGTCTATCAGCGGATCGGCAATAACAAGAAAGAACCTAGCCTGCGAATTTCTAACATCATTCCAAGACCTACACCTCAGCCAGCCAGTATCTGAATCTTCACGAGTAACCACCACCTGTAGCTCAATAATAGATCTCGTACTCTGTAACAACCCCTCACTAGTCTCATCTGTTAGTGTTATCCCCGGAGTAAGTGACCACCACGCAATTATGTATGACTACCCTTTCAATCCGCTCTCCAAAAATTAAGCTAATTAACAAATCAGTCCTAAATTACGTAAAGGCAGACTGGGATAAATTATGTCAATATCATTAATCTCAGGACTTACCAACATTGGATGATACTAATAACATTGATAGGCTTTGGAAAGAGTGGCAAGAGGTATTCTGGACCTGTGTTCACAAGGCTATTCCAACTGTCTAAGTAAAGGGAAAACGCCGCGCTTCATGGATCAACAATGACATAGTGAAACTTATTTAAAAAAGGGACTGGCTTTACAAGAGATGGAAGAAAACTCAGACAGAGTTAGCAAATAATAAATATCTGGAGGTATGTAGGCAGAAGAAAAAAAACAATACGCCACGCCCACCGAAACTACATCTAGAAACTTGGGACCGAGAATAACAGCAAACCGCTGTGGAAGTATATACATTGCAAACAAAGAAGCTCCTCCCCTGCACATTTTCACCATCAAGGAAAACCATAAAAAAAACCCATCGAAATTGCCAAAGCCTTAAATCCAAATTCAAAGACAATTCTCGTCCTTTCCCGGAAAACATCGTGAAGTCTACAGCGAAACCCCCGTCCTCCTATCTTTTTCTCTAAAAAAAACGTATAGTGTCCGAAGATGTGTACTGCTGAGTTGCGTAGTCGCGATTAGGTGCAGCGCTGTCCTGAAAATACCTCTAGGTTTTTGAAACATGTGCAGCGCTGGCCCCATCGCCCCGAACCTTTAATGTATCTCTGTCTAAGGATCTTTAAAATAAAGGGAAAACCGCAAATATTGTGCCTGTGACAAATCTGGAGAAAAAGAAAGCATAGAAAATACAGACCAACGCGCTCACATTTGTTCTGTGTAAAGTATTGGGAAAAAACTAGTAAACTTCAAATGTCCAGCAGCTTGAAGAAGCGAAAAATTAATAAAACAACAGGGATTCTTCCAAAAGATCGTTGCAAAAGTTATCAAAAGTTATTGAGGACGGGAAAATGATCTGGACCAAATAAGCGATAAGCAAGTGGATATGATTTCTTTTAATATATAAGGCTTTTGCCCCTTTCCCAGATACTCCTTTTTAATCAGGAAACTTGAGAATATAGGATAAAAGGAAATTTCTTAAGTGGTGCACAGGGTTTCTTACGGGTAAATGCAAGGGGGTTTCTAGACGGATTTTCATCGACAGATGCCAATTCACCTCGGGGTCCCTTTGGGGTCCTACTTGGCCCCTTTTTTCTCATGGTCACATGGTCATTGGCTTAATTTATGACTTTATTATTGGGCCCTGGCCGGGCCCAAACCTAGTAAAAAATAGGGAAAGCAGGGCAAAATGTTTCATTGAATCTATTAATTGATTAATAGCCACCTACATTCTGCTGTTTTATATAGTTCCAGTGAGTAGGTTACCCATCGCAATCAAACATAGTGAAAACCAGACGTAAGCATTGAATTGTAATATGTGGTAAACGACCTAATTTAAAGGGGAAAAGTTTTAACTAACACAAGATAATAGACCATATCCAATGATATTCTTCCTTCCGGGTCGGGCTTTCCCGGGTGAACGCGGTTTGCGTCCAGCCCGGGGCATAAACGTATCAATCGCCCCTCGAGCCGGCTGCCGCTCGCGCGTGAAAAACCCCCCACTTCATAGTCAAAACTAAATTCTAAAAACTTTCATTGTCCGAATTTAATTTCTATCACTTTTGTAACCATACTTGTTTTCAAAACAGGAAACGCTCTTTGGACGCGTTGATAAGCGAGCCGTGCTTGCTAGACCCACATTGCACATTTTTTTTAAATTTTTAAAAATTTTGCGTGTTCTTGTCCACAGGGCCAATTTCCAAATTATTTATTTTTGCCAGGTATTTGGGAAAAACCCGTGTGTAAGTAAACTTTTATTTTGTGGATGAACCCACCCCCTCTGAGGACCTTACTCCTTGGGGAAAACTTTTAAAAACCTTTGTTGACAAATAATAGACGTTCCTCGAAAAATTTTTGATTATTCAGGTGGCAGTGCTTAAAAACTTCGGCGTTTTTTTCGTTCCATGGCAACTTTTCCTTTTTTATAATGTAATTTCCATCTACCTACTTATCGGATCAAAATAAAATTAAATTTTCGTACGGGGACGGACATTCAAAATGTTTGGTTTCTCAGATTTTGTCGCGTTTAGTTTAAAAAAAAAACTTTCACTTAACTTTAATGTAATTTTTTAAACTTTCTAAACGTTTTTGCCCAAAACTAAGGGGCATCAACGAGAAAACCGAAGCTTGCGGATGGTCAAAATTTCAACTCGATCCGACCTTCGTTCAAACGTTATGGCGAGACTACAAACAAACAAAAAAAAAAAACAAAAAAAAAAAAAAAAAAAACAAAAAAAAACCAGGACAAATTTTCCGGAAGAGTCAAATGGAAACGCTCGCTTCGCTCGTTTAAATTATGTGGGTAGATAGTTGTTGCCTTTCCCTTAATATTTAAATTCTAATATTTTTACCCGTAATACGATGCATACTCAAAACTCACAAGTGTTACCCATTTGGGATAATGATAGTTTATTTATAAATTTAAAAAATAAAAAAAACCCGTGGGGAAATTTTATCGTGATGGGTGTGTCAAAATCTTCCAACCCAGATCGCGCCCGAGATATAACATTAGATTTTAAAAACTGTTATTAATTTAATCTAAAATATGATTAAAAATGTGAGGGGGAGAGGAATTTCGAAATATAGGCTTCAAACCTAAAAATGTAACCCTCATTAAAAATCGTTTACAAAAAATACACACCATTTAGAATAATCAAACAATCGGTTTAAATATTCGAAATAGCTAGAAAAAAGGAAAATAATGCACAATTTTTTCTTAAAATATAATATTGTTTTGAAAGTAGGGCCTGGGTCAAAAGTTTTAAATCTATTTTTTTTAATTAATATTGTGAAATCGTGTTATTGAAAATTTATTTATGATATCTCGTTTTTTTCCTTTAAAAAAAGTACACCTTTGTACATTAGGGATCGGGTGGGGGGGGGGAGGACCCCCATCAATGCGGGTCCAGGGCACCAGCCGGGTTTTTTTCCCGATTCTTTTGGTTTTTTTGCGATATTTTTAAAGGGTTTGATATTTAAATAACTTTTTTAGGGGTTTGTTGGTGTTAATGATTTTTGTGATTGAAAAATTATTTTATGTTCTGTGACTTGACACAGGGCCTCCAAGAGATTTACAGCGTTTCAGCGTATACCCTGATTATTCTTTTTCGGTATACGGGGGGGTCAATTTATTTTTGAGAATATCCCGTATTCTTTCCCCCTCATTACCCCAGGGGAATTAATTAAGACACGGAAAAAAAACCTTATAAAAACCCGGGAAAATCTCCTTTTGAAACATCGCCATCCTTTAAAAGCATTACAAAAATACGCCTACTACTTAAATATAAAAATTAAAATAAACTTTCCCGCCTACGAATGTTTTTTTCCCGTGGGCATGTTCTTTAGGGGGAGTCTGTTTTTTTTCTGATTCAGATGCCTTTGCTGGTAAAATATTATAAATTTTTTTCTCTGTCATTAGTTCTAAGGACTTTTTGATTAAATCAAAAAAATCTATTTACGACTAAAGTAAAGGAATCGTCGAGGGTTTATTATTTTTTTTTATTTTTCAAAACTTTTTTAAAGTTTTAAACATTAAAATTATCTTTAATTTTTGGGACACGCAAAAAAAGGCCCAAATATCAATTACGTCTACGTACATGACGGGCGTTGTTACACTCGAGGAAAGCCAAAATTTTATCGTTCATACGTCCATAAAACCCACAAACAAAAAAAATTTACTTCGGATGGATATGTTTCACAAAATCGGGGGGAACTGTTTACTCTTCACAAAACGAGAAAATATCTGGCCCAGAACTGTTCCTAAAGATTTCTGTCTGAGTTTTTGCACCCAGAAGGAAGAATACACACTGCTCGGAGAGATCCCATAGAGATGGGGCACTAAAATCGTTTTTTAATTTTTGAATTTTGAACGAATGCAGAAAAGATATCGGTTTATTTGATTGATATTGCTTAACGTCTCTATTTTGCAACTTGGCAAAATCGGACGAAGGGAGGGACAAAGGGGATGAGCGGGGGGACAAGGGTGACAGGCCTGTGCTGGTCAGAACCCAGCCACAAGCACATGGGGAGGGAGGGTTCCCCCACTCGTGGTCGTCTCCGTCGGTCCATCTGTCCGTGTGTCTTTGTCGTCCCCGTCGGGGAGGTATAAAAGGGAAGGGGTTCCCCGAACGAACCCAAGCTCGCCATTAGTTTCGGGGGAGTGAAATCCCCTAGTCCGGCCAAAACCGCGAGAAGGTGTCGATTTGGAATTTGAAGGCCACCATCCCAGTTTATTACAAAGGGAAAAAAATGTAGAAAGCTTCACTAGCACAGTATTAAAAAAAATGTGTGTGTTACAAAAAAACCCGATCGTCCACCAAAAGATTGGAAATGCTAGGAAGCAAGAACCGTGCGTCTTACAGGGCCGCTGCGATCTAGCTGACTCACACTCGCGGCGGAGACCGCATGTCATCCTAGCCACACAGAGATATCGTTGTACCTGGGAAAAAACCCCATATGGAAAATAAAAGACACGGGCCCAACTCGAGTACGAAACCACGGCCACATTGCACGTCCCAAAAAACAGGGAAAACAAATCATGGAAAAAAGTTACTGCCCCACTGACGGGCAAAAGCTAAAAAAAACAAATAGGGACACAAATTTTGGGACTTAGATACCAATCTATTAAAGCTATTCAAAAATTATATAAAAAAAATGGAAAACTCGATGAAACAAACCCCCCAGCACAGAACCGGGAAACCTGTTGGTGTCGACTCTTATCTCGCATTTAAACCCAAATCTAACATGCCCAAAAATAAAAGTCTAAAACCTTGGGCAAAACCATTAAAACTGAACACCCCAGCAAAAGCGACCCCAACCCCATGTACTGTAGAGGCTATTTTGTTATTTTATTACTTTTTCTAGTCAGGAGGATTAATATTTTTACAAATAAGACGGTTTTCTTTTTTATTTGACTTTTTTTATTGATAAAATAAAATACTAAAGTGGGGGTCCTATTTTTTTAGCCCCAAAACCAACAACTTAAAATTTTCTACCATACCAACCTAACAACTGATCATGTAGTTGTTTTTGTTGCTTTTTCAATCCCTTTTATATAACATCCCCTTTTCAAACTAAAACATTACTATTCAACAACATAATGAGAATACAATTTTTTGTTTTCAATTTTAAAATAAGGTTTTCAAAGAAGAAATTGCTTACTTAAAATTTCAAATTTTATAAGTCATAAAACATAATCAAAAATTTCTTACGCTGTATCTAACAGATAAGGGCATTGTTTTTTTCGAGTTTTGGGCCCAGTTATCGTTTGAACAAAAGGGGTTCTAAAAATAAAGATCAAACGAATCACGGTTCTGGAAGGGGTGAATTTTTTCTTGGAACAAATCTTTCCCGGAAGTGGCTTTTTTTACTATGGGAGGAGGGGTTTCAGAGGGCAAATCCCGGTTTCCCACGGAAATCTGCGTTTTTGGCCGTAGAACGATGTCGACCGGCGTTCATGTTTCCCCTTTTCATGGCTTTCTCCCCTGTATCTCCACGTCTAATTCTGCAAAATCTTCCCATTTTATCTGGTAAGGACGAGCCGATCTATCATAAAACTTCTTCTGACGACATTGTTTTTAGCAAGGGCTCCGACCCGTGTTTCTATCTAGGTTCTAATAGAGACTTGGTATCGGGAAATTTGTGCGAAATTTCTGCCTTAGCAATTGTGCTGGAGATCTTTTATGTCCTTAACGGATTGATCTGTTTCTAAAGGTTATAGATATTTTCCCTTCTGATTGCTTTACGGGCTTTTTTTACAATCTTAACTGCACTCTCTGCCCTCCCATTTGATTGGGGAATGTTTGGGGGTTAGTTATTTGGAAATCCCATTCTCTTGCAATTGTTTGTATTCGGTTTATGAATGGCATATTGCGGAAACTCGCACTCTGGGATACCATTATGTGAGAAAACCATTTTTTATATTTTGGAAAACCATCTTTAGCTGTTTTGCCTTCGCACTTAATGATTTCAAACCTTTTGAAAGTAACAAATATTCCGGTATTCCTCCACTATACTCTAGGAAATCGGGAGCAATCTTTGCCATGGGCCCACAGAATTTTATGAGGAATAATGGCTCTTTTTATTGTTTTTTCTAAAATTTCCAGATCCGCACTTGGACCTGGTCCTCGATTTGTGGGGCAGCCCAAACCCAAAAAAGAATTCCCCCGGGGTCTCGCCTTACTTTTTCCATGCCCTGATGGCCCTCTGAATTGAATTAACATTTTTTCACGCATTTGTTTGAGGTACAGTAAAATTTTTCCTACAAACAAAACCCTTTCCCACCAGAGACTGTTCCTGCATTTCCAAAAGGCTTTACACCCGGGTTTAACCTCGGAAACTCGTCTTAGCCATCCTCTTGTGGTAGTGAATTATTTTTGGGAAAAAAATGTGTCGCTAAAGTTGCTTTTTTTAGTTTTCCCCCCTCTTTTTCGGGCTAATGGTAAATGTTTTTTTTACTGTATGTACAATGACGTTAATTCTGGTCATCCCCAACCGGGTCCATTTGATGGGGCCCTTTTTAGTGTATCGCCAGAAAACTCTTTTCCCGGGCATACACAATTTTAAAACATACTTTCATTAAGCAACTTCGCTGAAGCCTAAATGACCTAATTTTGCTCCTTCTTTACGTAACGACAATGGTTTATGATCAGTATGTACATTTTTCGTTTTTACCGTAAACGTTTGGTGAAATTTTTTTTACACCGTAAACTATCCAAACTTTCCTTTCAAATTTTAGCTAATTTTTTTTCTGCTGCAGTGAGACTGCGAGTGCTATGCAATTGGAAGAGAATCTTGCATAGCAGACCTAACCCGCCCCTTTTGAGGGATCGGTTTGTAAAACTAGGGTTTGGCTTTATCATAATATTGCAAAACGTGATTGCCAGTTTTTTCTTTTAAAATAGCCAATGCTTTCTCATGTTAGGCTGCCCTTGCCAATCAAAAACATTTTTTTAAAAATTCCCCCAATGGGGCAGTGGTATGTGAAAATTTTGGGTACAAACTAGTACTACGTGACCTCCTAGAAAACGGCGTAAATCTTCCCTTTCTTGTTGGGCAGGGATCTCAACCATTGCTCGAATTCGTCCTTGTTGGTTTTAGTCCCTTTCCGATGTTACCAGATGTCCTGATTTGACAGAGTCCACTGTTTGCATCTTCTCCCTTTTGGGGCTTTTCCCCCAAATTTGGCTCTCTCGCACTCAAGAATATTGATCATGTTCCTCTCAGTTTTTTGCCTGCAAATTATTAGTCATCAAAAAACAAACCCCCCCCTGAATTTTCCCAAAAATTTTCAACCTTTTTTTGGAATATTTCTGGTGCCGAGCTGACACCAAATGGAAGCCTTTCAAAGCGATATCTACCGAAAGGGGTCTGAAAAGTACAGTAGTCAACTAGAATTGTTTAAAAGTATTGCCAAAAAACCCTCCTTCAGTCCCTATTGTGAACCTTTTTTTTTGTTCTACAAGCGACATCTTTGGGAGTCGGAATTGCAAAAAGTTCCCCCTTAATCCCATATTTAAACTCTAGGGTCAAACAGAGACTGACGCCCTCTTTTTTCTCCACTATAACGAACTACTGACCCAGTCAGTGGGGGATTTCTTTTTGGGGTACGAATCCTTGTTTTTCAAAGTTTTTAAGGTTTTTTTCAGTTTGGGGTTGGGCTGAAAGGACCTTTCGAGGGCAGGAATAAAAAGGATCTCCTTATCGTTTTAAAAAAAATGTTATGCTCACCTGGATTTTCCTATCCTTTAAAAAACTCACTGTTGAGCTACAATACCCTTTTAGTCTGAAACCACTGTCCAGGTTTTTGCTACATTAACCTTTTCCACTTTTCTAAAAAGGTTTAGTTTCTGACATCCTCAGGGCCCAGCAATGGTTGTGACTCTATTCGCAAAATAAAATCTAATTTAAGGTTCATTTCTACCCTTGGTAAACTAACTCTCTACACCTCTAGGCTTGATTCTAGTTCCCGAAGGGGACCAATTTGGTTTTTGGGATCTTTACCTTGTTTTTAGAAAAAAAGGGCCCGGGTGTCAAAATTTACCTGGTAGGACTTTTACCCGACACCCGTACTAGCTTGAAAGTTACATTTTTATCACACAGTTTTTAAATTAGTAACCCCCAATCCTTCTCAAATTTGTACAGACTGTTCTTTTGTAATGAACTACATACTATTTTTTTTTTCCATGTCACTTCTTTAACCGTTTAGGGTTTGGTTTTTTTTGTTGAAACACATTGAAATAAATGATTATTTTTATGACACACTAACCTCTTTACCAAAAACAACAAGCCCTTGGGAGATTTTATTCCGCAACGCGACAGTCAAAAGCTTTGGTCCCGTTTTAGTTTTGGTCGGGTTTACTGTAGTATTTATCAGTTTTTTGGGTTTGCTATACTGGCTGTTTTTTTTAGGGTTGCGATTGGCTTTGTCTTCAAAAATTTTTTATTTTACTTGGAAAATAGGGCCCACCTGTGGGTCCGGAGCTGCTCGGTTGTTGTTTTGATACCTCGCCGCCCGGGAAAAAAGTGATGGCTTTGTCCAAGGATAGGGCACCCTCTCGGAGTAACTTTTCTTGGCGAGAAACCCGGGTCCCCAAAAAGATTTTTAGCTCGGAGTAGGTTTTCCAAATGATCTCCGAAATCACACTGCCTGATTTGGGACGGATTCCGTCAAGAAGCTATCAAAAGGCTGTCCTTTTTTCTTTTTTACATTTAAAAAATTAACTGTTTCCATTATTAATTTACCCGCGGGAAGCAGTGTTCTTCAAATTTTTTTAGTACCCCTACTTTTCTTTTCTTCTGGGTTTCAAAAAACGAAATTTTAAAAAGGGTTAGCGTCGGGTCCCAAAATTTAATTTTTTCAACATAGCTATTTTCGGGATCTGGCTTTTTATCCAAAACCCGTGCGAGATGTAGGGCTCAAAAATCTTTCCTCCAAACCTTCCATTCTACACGTGGATTTCTTTAATTCTCAACACGGGCGGAACCAAACCTTCCATTATTATTCTTGTAATATAATGGTAGGCTGGCTGGGTACGCGGAATGAATATTCACTCGTTTTTTTTATTTTTTTTCAACATTGGTCGCCCCGCCTAAAACCCCACTTTTTAAAAAACATTTTTAATCCGTCTACGAGATAAACTTGAAAAAAAACTTAAATCCCTTTTTAAAACACCATTTATTTTCTTATTACGTTTTTAGCAGGAGGTTAATAGTTTACAAAAAAGCGGATTCATTTTTAGTTGCTGTTTTTTTGATACATGACAATACAGTAAAGGCGGGGGTCCTAAATTTTAGGGCCCCCCAAACAACTTAGAAATCTTCTACTAGTACCAACCTAACAAAAATGATACGTAGTTGTTGTTGTTGTTGTCAGTTTTCAAATACCTTTATATAACATTTTATATAACATTTTATATAACAACATTTTATATAACAACGAGAACACAACGAAGAGCGAATGCAAAAAAACACCGCCCATACAAGACCAAAAGACCTATGCGGACAGGGTGCCTCCGCGCCGCGCGGGGTGTATGCAGCTGTGTAGATGGCAGTCAAAGGTCGGGGCGGCGAGTCTATCATGTTGCAAATCAAATTTTAAATTATTCAAATATTATTTAAAGGGGTGTAGCCCTAACCTCAAGATATGATAATTGGGGTTTTACCGAAATTTAAAAATGTATTTGGTTCTCTGATTACTTCACTTTTGCAATTTGCCTATCCTGGATTTTACTGTCTTACGGACCAATTAGATTAGCGCACTAGGATTTATTGACCCTGATTTCAATCGACAGTGCTAGCAAGGTTTTATAGATTCAAGGGATAAAATTTTATTAATTTCTTCTTTTCATGGACCACACTGGTTCGAAAACGCGTTCGAATAGCATTCTCATTTTTGAGATATTTTACATGTCATGACGATTTCCGAGCCGTCCCGGTTTCTGCCTTCCACCATATTGCATTGCTAGCAATTGCCGAAAGGCTGTCCATGGTGGTACAACAATGTTTTGTAAGACGCAAAACAATAGGCCTATTACCCATTAATAATATTCATGAAATGTGCGTTGGCTGTTGGCATAATGTTTGCAATCGCATGCACAGGTGTCTTATTGACACTTTCTAACAATTCATTAATTACCCTCTCAATACACAGAGCCTCATCAAGCGACTTGTCCCTCTTCAATGTTAAGTAAGAGTAAGTAAGAGTATGTAAGAGTTAAGTGATTAAGAGACTTACTCTCTTGACCTTACTCACAAAACGATATATAAAATCACAAACATGTATTTGTGGCGACTTTAATGAGGATTTACTAAAACTGTCAAAACCGAGTACTTTCCTTACAGACACTTGCTTAGCATTTAACTTACTTCACATAATGCACGAACCAACTAGGCTACTCGCATCACATCATTGCGCTCAACCCTTATTGACAACAAGAGCATGGCCACCTTCAAATTTACGAGTGGGGCTACATTCCTCTATGTTTGTGAGAAAGTATATTTTAGAAGTTTTGTTTTCTGAATAGTATCTGAATTTGATTGTCTACAGTATGTTTTCCAATCACTGCCATATGTCCGGTTCGGTCCAGTCCCATGTGATGGCTGCAATTGAAGCAGGCACTTCGATTGAAAGGGCCTGTGCCATGAACAATGTGCCAAGGTCGGCCTTTTTGACACGCAGATGAACCGAATCACAATTAGCTGCAAATTGGGGATAAACAATACTCAGTCCCATTGAGGAAAGTAGGTTGATCGAACACATTGATCAAATTGCCAAACGGGGCTTCTCCATGAAAATGATTGACTTGTGCAATTCTGTTGAAGCAATTTGTTGAACAGGATGGCAAGGTGACACCATTTTCAAAGAAACGCCCCGGGAGGTCATGGATTGATGGGTTTAAAAAGAGGCATCCCGAGCTAAGACATAGGGTGGCAGAAAATGTAAGCAAAGGTCGTGCTGCTGTGTCAAAAGAATGCTTGGAGAGATGGTTCGGAGGTCTGAGAAACCGTCGCTCCAAGGTTAACGCTTAGATCATCCTCGTTTCTCCCGAGCGCATTTTGATAGCGACGAGTCGGGCTTCCTTTTTCATGTCAAGACTGGAAGGTATATGTCTGTCAGTGTTTCAACTCCGTTGGTAGTTGCACTTGCCAAAGAGAAAGAACAAATCACCGCTCTCTGCAATTTCTCTGCAGCCGGTGACATTGCTCCGTCCATGGTCGTCTACAAGAGTATTCGGCAGAACAAGGTCTTGGTTAAGGGTCTTCCTGATGGTTTTAATGTCGGCAAGACTGAAAATGGTTGGATGCGAAACAAACTTTTCCTGCAGTATTGCCAAATTATCCACGCTTAGTTAGCTAGTGGAAACGCGCATCCAACTGCCGGTAATCTTGCTCCTTGAAATGAAAATCCAATAAAACTATATTTTTCATGTATTTAAAATGTAAAACCATTTTCACGAAAAACTCAAAACTACAACATTAATATTTGCATGTGAGCAACGTACTATGCCAAGTAGTAACTAACTCATATTGACAGTATTTTGATACACTTACATAGAACCGTACGGGCAGAACCGCTCTGTCTTTTGTTACGGCTCATCCCTTTCAGAAAGTAGTCGGCTAGCCAGCGCCTGCGTGATGGGACACAGGTATTTATTCAGGGAGTGTTTGGCTGTTCTTTTGTTAATGTTATTTTTCAGTCAGTCAGTGGGCAGTGTGGCATGTGGTTGCATAGCATTGAAGTTGTGTTCGTTTTGCAATTCCGGTCTTCGTTTATTTGTATATTGTTGTTCATTTATATATAATTGAGTTGATACTTAAAAGTATGAAATTGTGATATTGCCCAATAAATACAATTATAATTAATTGCAAGCTTTTATGTCGCAGGAGTAAATTTCTTCTTTTTTACAAAGAGACCGAGCACAAGTGCGTTACCTACGAGTGTTAATAATACCGGTAATGAGAGTGTAACTTTATACACATCGTGCGACAGTGAAAGAGGTGGTAAAATAAGTGTTTTCCCTAATAGTACAAAACTAGCAAGATTCGAGCGTCCTAGTGATAGCAAAGCTATTTCCACCCCTATTGAAAGTGTTGATACAATATCTAAAAGAAAAACGAAAGTGATAGATCTTACTTGAAGAAGTGGGAACATTCATTCCCTTGGCTCTATGAAGACAGGACACGTGGGGGCGCGTTTGTAAGCTCTGCTATCTATGCTAACGATGACAAGAGCCTTTTGATGCATATCACTGGTGGGGTATTTATTAAAAACCCGTTTTGTAACTACAAAAAAGCGCTAGGAAAAGACAGGCGCTTACTTAACATAGATAGATCAAGTTATAGGTATGTATGATATAAGTTGAAACGTAGCAATGCAAACATAAGCCAGAATGAAATAACATGTACGGAGAAATAATTCTTGGATCAAGTAGGAAATGGTGCATACATTGTGTGTAAGCCCCAAAAACAATTCTACCACAACTCAACATGACCTGTTAAAGATTGATAATCATGTCTATAATATAAGCCTACTAAACTTAGTAAAAATGTCAGTACAAAACTATAGACAATAGACAACACATACACAACATTCTATGTACAGTCAAATCTCAGTTATACGAAAAGAAAAAGAATGCATCATGGTGATTGACGAAATGGAAATATCAAAAGGACTAGAGCTAATGCCAGGCATGCTTAAATACGTTGGCAACTGCACCTTAGGCAACAAGTAAAATGACAGAAGAAGCATCTCAGTTACTTGTGGTAGTGGTGATGACAAGGGGGTTTACCAGCAATCGGAAGCAGCCCCACTAACAAAAAACAGACGACGAGGCTTAAGCCAGTTTTGTTAAAGAAGCAGTTGCTGCCATTCATGAAGCTGGCTACAATGTCCGAGGCTGAGATAAAGAAAGAGTTCGATATAGTTTATCGAGTCCATGATGAGTCAAATATATTTTTTTTTAATGTTAAGTTTGATACGTGCAATAGAACTGCTCGAGTCATCACTTTCAACGATGAGAACCGTCGCTCCGTTTCGTTGGTCTGCAGTTTCCAAGTAAATGAAAAGAGTATACGAGCATACAGAGTTTTTTTTTTGAAAACCTTAGACATTTCTCAGAGGAGAGTGGATTATTTTTCCAAAAAAACTTTATTTATAAAAACAATGTTCCACGGTCCCCTCTGAAAGAAAAAGGCACAAAAAGCCAGGTATCTGAAGATAGAAAACTAAAAATTAGAGCGACCATATAAACGCATTTCCTCGTGTGGAAAGTCACAACTGCCGGGCAAATACCAAACGACAGTTTTTAGAATCAACTTTGGGTTATACAAGGGTGTATGTATAAGAGGGACACGGACCCCAACCGGCCATTTATCCTCCCACCAAAATAAAAACAATTATCATTTTTGTTGTCACGCCTGGAGCATGCAAGATTTTTGGTTATGTTCCCTAGGCTAGGCTCAACATAACGTTTACCAAAAGGCCTAACAAGAGGCCTAGGCATAGGCATATCATTTATGGAAAATAGGAGCCTAGACCTTGGCTAGCCTACCTACCCTAGGGCTAGCTATAGGCAACACCTGTTGATAGCCCGGGTGTAAAATAATAATAATGATGATAGTGTGGCTCGTTGGTCTTGTGGTTAGCGTATCTGCTTCCAATGCAGAAGGTCCAGGGTTCGATTCCCGTTAAAGTCAGAAGTTTTTTAACTACTGATTTGGACTTAAGTCCATCAGTTCTGAGCCGTCCTAGCAACGAAGCACATAATAAATTTCAGAGTTGTTCTGAATCGGCCTTGTTGATTCTGGCGTTGATTCGCGGGTGTTCGCACTGTCCATACCACTGATTGCTATATATTTCCTAATAAAAATATTGATCTTTGGTTGGTTCTCGCTCAGTCGTCGATTGCGTCGGGGCCTGCAGGGTTGGCTTGGTCGCTTTGAATTAAAGTCCCCCACTGAAAATCAGTTGTATAACTGAGTGGGTAGACTCTAAATAAAATTTAAAATTTATTATTTAATTATTTAATAGTCTCCAACCTGTTGCACTGCATACCATGTGGTAGGCCTAGGCCTAGCTCTACCTAGCCTAGGCCCCAGTCCCATGCCCTATAAAGCCCTTGGCCTATGCCTATACCTAGCCAAAGTTTATAGGCCATTCATTCATGCACGATGCATGCATAAATGGTGTAGGCCTAGGTCTACCTACAACCAAATACCTATATTCATTTAAAACCTGAACTTTAATTTACATTTTTGTTAATGTAATGATGAGCCTATAAGCCCCAGCCTAGAAGGAGATATACCCCATCAGCCGGAGGAGACGGAATTTAGGTTAGATGACCATGGGCCTACACTAATTGAGACTGCTGCTTCGCCTGCTCCACGCTATTTTTCGAAAGCCGAGACATTACTGCTAGTTAGTTTGTACAAAGAATTTGACAAACTTTTCGAATCACAAATAAGAAAAAATGCAAGTAGGCCTAACAAACAGTATTCCCTTCTAATAGGCTAGGCCTTCCTAACTGAGGGTTTTATTAACTTTGCCTTTTATACCAAACAATATAGGCCTACGCCTACCCTATTCCCATGTTTCCCATAATGAAGTTCGGTAGGTGTACGGAAGAGGAAGAACCCACCACAATCTTAATTCACGTTATATACCTCGTATATAAATTTTTGTTACCCAAGCCTCATTGTGTATTGTTGTATAGCCATAGATAAATGTCATAATCTATATTTTAATTAAATCATGCCCAAATCATGAGTGAAAGCTGATTAAAGCTACTATTAATTGCATCAAGTCCCGCAATGTAGGTATCATACATCCAATTACCAATTTATCTCTATTTATTTATTTTATCTATTCTATTTATCTACCAACCATATCTGTCATCCTTAACCCAACATTATGCTGCACAGCTTTGTTTGCTAAGGGATCTTTACAAGTATCAGGAAATTGTGTTTTCACCTACGTTTAACACATAGTTTAGATGAATACAGATGTATAGAAGAAGGTTGTCAAAGAGATTTTAAAACACTAGATTCGTTTCGGAAGCACAAGCGGAAAAAATATGTAGTCGACGTAGAGCCCAATCATGGTGAACACCAAAATGACGAACTAAATGATAAATACAATTGAAGATGCTTCTGAATTTCAAAATGTTAACAATGTTATTGATATGTCTGGCCAACCAGTCCAGATACAGCACCAGTATTCATTTTCTAATATTCTGAATAAGCAATCAATAGTTTTGGTGTCAAAGTTGTACTCTAGTAATGTTGTTCCAAGGAGTCTTGTTCAATCTATGACAACATACACTAGGGAAACGCCAAAGTCGTTGTTAAACGAGTGAGTGAGTGAGCCAAGTGTTGAGTACCCGGGAACATCCCCTTTCCTCCCCTATACCTAAGGATCTAGCCCAGTATGAGGAATGATACCGGGTACTCAACACATGGCTCACTCACTCGTTTAACAACGACTTTAGCGTTTCTCTAGATATTTAAATTGAACATTTGAAATGCGAATCGTGTTCAAAACGTATTAGCGTGAAACATTAACAAATTTCCAAGATAAAACAAAATCACCTAAGTTTTATTTCCCATTTAACACCCCTCAAAAATAATATGTGGTGTAATAATATAAAAAAAGTTCGAGCTAACGGTATCGAACCTCAACCCTCCGTGTGGTAGGCTAAATGCTTACCAATAGGCCATGCAAGCCACGTAGATATGGTCCCGATAGCTGCTACTAAACAAATGCTATCGATATTTTAAAAATCACATTTTTATTTATTGTAGGATTGAATCGCAATGGATCTAGTTGATTTTGTTAGCAGTTCTCAATAATTTCGTACCGGATGTCTGTTTAAAATTTCAGCCCAATCTGTTCAGCGGTTCGGCTGATTTTCGACGTACAGACAGACAGACAGACAGATAGACATACAGAATCACAGAATGAGAACCGTTCGAGTTGAATGGAGACACTCGGTCGCTCCGCTCCCTCGTTTAATAACTGGCTTTATTAGCAGTGACTTGCTATCTGTTTTACAAGATAACATTGTTAATATATTGTCTAATAATAATGCAAAAAGCAGATTTCAACTCTATAAAATCCATGTTTTCTCAACTGTCAGTTCCTTTCTATAATCTTAACACTGAACACAAGCGTTTCACTGAATTCACTGCTTCAGGCAATTACATACCACCAGTTTCTTTAATTATTGGCTCTAGGTCAGGGTAGGCTCAGGACACAATAGACAAAGAAAGCCATGTCTCCTTGGATACACATGATGTTGAAGTTCAGTTGATCAGTTTAAGACTTGTTTTAAAACAGTTTCCTTAAATGAAAAATGTTTTTGACACATTCATTTCTTACATGCAAAGTTTATATCTCATGGAGAACGCTATACATAATTTCATTCAGGGAGATCTATGGAAGACGAAAAGGTCGCAGTTCGATAAAGATTACATTGTCGTTCCTCTCTTTGTCTATTTTGATGATTACGAGACGGGAAATGTCTTGGGATCACATTCTGGCATACACAAGCCTGGAGCAGTGTATGCCAGTATCCCATGCTTGCCCTAGGAATGCATGTCAACTTAGGGCAATCTCTTCCTATTCAATTGTTACATAGTGCTGACAGAGTACAATTAAAAAATTTAGCAACATTCAAGCACATTATTGATGAATTACATTTTTTACAGACTCAAGGTATTATTGTATGCACTACTACTGGAGATAACCGGGTATTTTTTGTTCTGGGATTATTGCTGGGAGACAATCTAGGGCAAAACGGTATTCTTGGATTCACATGCAGTTTTACGTCGATTCATTATTGTAGATTATGTAAAAGCCATAAAAAAGTAATTCAGAGATGCTGCTTCCTTAAGAACTAAAGAAAATTATGCATTAGATGTTGCAGCTGTTAATACTTTAGAAACTGGAATAAATAAAGAGTGTATTTGGCACAAACTAGAAGGGCTCCACGTAACCGATAATTTCTGTGTGGATATAATGCACGCTGTTTGAAGGAGTATGTAAGTACGACATGTTTGGATTCTGAGGTACTTTATTTTGGAAGTCAAGTTATTTACAATTGATACCCTCAACTTCAAAATTCAGACCTATAGCTACAGTTAAAGTGATGTTCGCAATAAGCCCCCTTTCATTACCATAGATAACATACGAAATTAAAATATAAGAATGTCTTCTGCTGAGATGCTTTGCTTTGTGCGCAACTTTGCTCTTCTTATAGGAGATCTTGTTCCAGAAGACAATCAAGTATGGGAATTTTACTTGACCCTCAGAAAAATAAGAGGTGTAAGGTGTAAGTCATTGCAACCAGGTTGTAATTCGTTAATAACCACTTTAGTTTATGAGCACAACTTTCTTTATTGCCATCTCTTTTAGGACACTCTAAAACCAAAACATCATTTTTTAGTACACTATGGTAGACACATGCAAATGGTTGGGCCTCTTGTCCACACCCTGTCAACGAGATTTGAGTCAAAACACAGGCAGTCTAAAATTGCTGCTCGTGCAACTCATTCTCGTAGAAACATCACTTACACATAAGCAGTAAACACCAGCTACAAATTAAGCTATCACCTCTTGTCGAATAAAGGTAAAACTTAAGAATTAATTGTAGGCCGTTATGTAGTCATAGCATCTCTGCACTTTCTTTTTAAGACGGTTTCCGGCAGACTCATGAGGCTATCCTTCTTCTTCGTCATACGAGGCGAATGAGGCAAAGTTTTATTATTATTATATCATTGATTCTTTATTGTCAACGGGACGGGTGTCCCACAAGTGCAATACAATATACACTACACTAATATGAGCGTATGGGCAATAATTGCCAATGAGTTAGCACAACACAATTACAAATTGTCAGAAAAAGAAATAGAATGGCATGGAAAAAGTTTTTAAAAAGACAATGGCAGATTGGGCTTTGACAGGCGTACTACGAAATATTTTGATGGGTTAGTTATTGGAGTTTTAGGGCACAAAACAGTTAAGTTATCAGTGCCCATCGAATTTTTTGATTGCTAAATGAATATGAATTTCAAATTGACTTTCAAAGGTTAACTTTACGTAAGAATTTAATAACGTTATTGCTTGTAGTGGAGTTGTCTGATAAAATTTCTTTGAGGGAAGATTTTAATTTAAAATCTTTTCTAACACTACTATATTTTGCACAGGTACTAGTTGTACGGTCGTCTAAGATACCACCTAGCATAGGCTGATAGCTTCATACATAACAGTGCAGTGTGGCAGAATGGTTAAGCGTTTGAGTTCTATGCGAAAGGTCAACTATGCCTAATGAACAAACTCAAACAACGTCTAGAGCTGAACTGAACCGGCAGTGCAAGAGGAGCCAGACGAAGTTGAGTTTGCTTGTGAAGATTCTTCCTTGGCATTTAATGATGACCTTTATTTAAAGAATTTACCCATTTTTTCTGGCACATTGTCCTGGTGGGGAACTTAGAAGCAACTACAAAAGAAGTACTTTTTACACGAAGAAGTTCCACTATGTAGCACATAAACAGCTGTCTCTCGGTGCTGCTAATGGTGTACAGCGCCACTTCTGCTATGTTCCCATAAAAGATACCCTTAGGAGAGAGAACAAGAGGTAAGGCGTCCTAATGATGATTTAAGTACACGTGAACTGCTAGTTGTCCTGCAAGAGCAGAGTAGACAACGAGAGGAGACATTGTTAAATATAATTGCTAGCAACAATGCCTCGTCCTCTCCTAGGCGTTCACAAGAACCTGCTGGAGGCCTACCCGAATCATACCAAATTATGCCAGATTTGGCAAAAGCAACAGCAACATTTGATAGCAAAACAACAGGAGCTTGTGCTAAAGAATGGCTCCACTCTGTGGAATCTTATGGCATAAAGAGTTCAATGTAGGATAGATAGTTGTAATACAACGACCTCCAGTACATACTGGAGTGTCCACCAAATTACAACCGAAGTTCCGAGGACCCCTTGTGATAACCCGTCTGTTCCAGGGTGACACGTACCGTGTTGAGCAGATTGTTCCAGAGAAAGGCAGGTTCTACTGCACCACGCCCCACGTGACTAAACTCAAGGCTTGTGTTTAAGTAAGTATCTACCTATCCCTGCCTGGCCACCCTGCTCGCGCTGCAGCCCAAGGTCGTAGGGGGGGAGGCGGCTAGCCAGGAGGACGTCACCGCGCACATTGCTAACAGCATCTTGGAGAGTGTGCCCAAACCCTTCCAGCTGGAGCCCGTAATGGAGAAGTAAGTATCTACCTATCCTCGGGGCGGGCGAGTGACCAACTCATGCTCAGTGTAGAGATGGGATGGGGGTTTACCCCCATTAGCTAAATGTGTATCTATATGCTTAAATACCTCTGCCATTCACCACCCAAAAAACGCCAAGAAAATATAAAAAAGAAGTCATTTCAAACTCTCGTATATATTGATGTCCTGTGGGTCATATTTTACAAAAGGATTTACATTGATTAAATGGAAATCAGTTAAATAAATACACCCCTAAAGTTATTTTTGTTTTATTTTATTTTATTTAAATTCTTAACGTGACCATATTATTATGGTTGATTTAATAACCTCTAACTGGCCTGGCCACTAGGGATGTGCGAACCACTGCCTCCTAGATGTTGCTTGTGGCTCCTCGTTTCCCTGCCTGTCCACGCAACAGGTTCTGGTTTTGATTGTTGACTAGTAATTCCCACTTTTTTTTTTCCCACATAGGCATTCTAGCGCTAGTTACCGCCCCCAAAAGCTATGTTTTGTTTTTGTTATCAAGAGACGATTAAAATGTCACCTCAGTGTTTTGTATTCAGACTTTATAATCTTATTATCTCATGTAGATCAATATACAAGGTATGTAGGATAATAACACATATTTCACGGTTATAAAAATAACATTAATACAAAACATTAGCAATTGCTGAAAAACTATTGTTGTGTGCATTACAGAATTTGAGTCCGTAGCCTAGGCGTACGTAAACAAAAGTGAGATCCATGATAATGAGGCAATTTTAAGATTGTCACGCATTAAGTCTCATAGGCTTACCCATCTTAGCAAAGCTTTTGATTCTGTTGACATTGACATTCTTATAACTAAACTGAAATCTATTAATTTCTCTACTCCTACACTTCAGTGGATGGAATCTTACCTATGTCAAAGACATCAATGTGTAATATCCGATGGCAATCAATCAACCTGGGAACCTGTATGTGCTGGAGTCCCGCAAGGAAGTGTCCTTAGACCTCTGTTATTTTCTCACAAAATAATTAATGAACTTGAATGTAATTTAGAACAAGAAATGCAAGGAAAGGAACTTATGTTAATGTGTAAGATTTTTTAGGTATAACTCATAGGCCTACTACTTACGAGACCAAACCTTATATGATTCTTACATTAAAGTAAACATTAGTATCGGCTGTATCGTGTAGTTAAGTACGACGGAACCGACAGTGTCGATTCTGTCAATCCTCTGGCAAGTTTTTTTCCGGGGTTTTCCTCGGTAGGGATTGAGTCCTCTTAAACATCCCTTCACAATTGTCATAACTAACATCAATATATAAATAGCTAGACTCTTGAAGCACTATTGCACCCTGACATGTTAACACGAGAAATGTATGTGTAAAAGTACGGCGAAAAACACTGTCTTCCAAACTCTTGCAGTCGAGTTTTTTTAAACAGGTATACACGTTTCTATTGTTTTGTTTTGGCATTATTTTCCAATGCCGGATTATTCACAATACAGAAATATGTTAGGTGATGTTGAGATCGAACATAACTTTCAGATGGGGAGTGTTTTTATGTGATGACTAATTTGACGAATAGATTGTTGAGATGCTAATCTTATAGAAAA